>CAUYQU010064378.1:0-31470 GCA_963574635.1 Cheracebus regulus
CGTCCTTTGTAGGGACATGGATGAACCTGGAAACCATCATTCTCAGCAAACTGACACAAGAACAGAAAATCAAACACCGCATGTTCTCACTCACAGGCGGGTGTTGAACAATGAGAACACATGGACACAGGGAGGGGAGCATCACACACTGGGGTCTGTTGGGGGGAAATAGGGGAAGGACAGCAGGGGGTGGGGAGTTGGGGAGAGATAGCATGGGGAGAAATGCCAGATATAGGTGATGGGGAGGAAGGCAGCAAACCACATTGCCATGTGTGTACCTATGCAACAATCTTACATGTTCTTCACATGTACCCCAAAACCTAAAATGCAATTAAAAAAAAAAAAAGAAAATAGAGGATTTCTCCTTTTCCCATCATCCTGCCATTTTGTTCCTGAAGACTTTGCAGTAGCCATAATAAAGTTGAGTAAGACTTGGACAAGAGCTTTTTTCTTTGTGCCACAATCTTTTAACAGTCTTCATAATTGAGCATAGTAATGAGACAAATGAAAAATAAAGAAATAGAAGATTGGGGGCCATAGGTGGGGCTCCTGATAAGTATTATCAGATCAGAAAGGCTGCAGTCTGTTAGGACAGCACATTATCTCAGGCAGTTGGGGTCCAGAGCAGATTTGAGGGTCAAGCAACAGAGAGTCTTCCATTGATTTCAGATGCCCTTTTATGATGCCCAGAATATTGTAAATAGAAATAATTTCAGTTCTGCTACTGACTCAATATGGACAAATCACATAGCACAACAGAAGTCTCGAAGCAAGTTGATTCCAAGAAGGAAAGGTGCTTTCAGCAAAAATTCGGGTCAGGTACAGTGGCTCATGCCTATAATCCCAGCACTTTGGGGAGGCCAAGGTAGGAGGATCACTTGAACCCAAGAGTTTAAGACCAGCCTGTGAAACATTGGGAGACCTCGTCTCTACTATGATAAAAAAAGAAAAAAATTACTATTGTAACATCAGATTCTTCCCATGTGGGAAATGCCCAAACAATATCAGTGATTCCCATTAGAAAATATTGGTAGACACAATTATGCTGGTTCTACAGTTTGCATGGCAGCTGCACAATTCTGTTTGGCCTAGGGACACCTGAAACATATTATTCCACTTGAAGAAAATCAAATTACTTCATTTTAGAGTTAACTTACAGGGAGTGAGAATAGAGCCTCAAAGACATAGGTCTAGAAGAGGGCAAGTGTGATAAAGAAATGAGTTAAAGTGAATATGACCAAACAAGGGAGGAAAAGCAACACCTGGCTACACAAAACTGGTGTTAATTATTCTTCCAGCTCTTCCAAGGAATCAGCCTTCAGCCTATTATCAAGAGGAAGAGAGACAAAATGAGATTCTCACCTATAACTAGGGCATGGCTACTACTATTGGTAACACTGCCATGGAGAACAGGCAGCTCATACACTGGAAGTCCAATAGAGTCACTGAGAAAAGACAAGATGATGATTAGTTTCTTTTGTGTTGACTTTCCTTTAGCAACTTTTGATGAACTGACAAATCAGCAGGCCTCTTGCTAGCATCATGAAATCACATATATCTAGATTCAAAGAGGGGGAATGAAACCAGACACATGAATGCTCTATCTGCTCAGTTTTATTAAAAACTCTTTGCTTGGTGCTAAGAAATATCACAAAGAATTGCTTTTCTAATAAAGGCAATATCTTCATTCTATGTTTGCTTATCTAGGTTTCTGTAATATACAAAACAGTATCTGCCTCATGTCTTGCCATCCTGCCAGAGCTAATAACTTACATGGATCAGAAACGGATCATTTTGATCCAAACATTGGCAGCTCAGTAACAAAAGAACCTAACATTTAGGTTACAACTCCTCTGCAAAAGGCTGCTGGGTAGGAGTCCCTTAGGACATTGTCTCAAATATCAACTGTAAGACAGGGAATCCAGATTAATAAGTCATCATAAACATTGAAAAAGCAAATAATGATAATAAAGACACAGGAAGTAGCAATGACTACACGAAGTTAGTGTTGAGCTGTATGGATTACTCCGTAAAAATACTCCTTGTACAAATGTCTAAAGAGCACGCCAGCCTGTTAGGAATTCCCTGGAGTCTTTTTGCTGTCCCCTAATTATTCACTTCCCTAATCACTCAACTACCCAATGTTCCAACTCTCCCAAGCTCTTCTCACGGGGTCCCTCTCAGCAGGCAGTCACTCTTGTATCACTCCACGTTCCTACTCTTGATCCCATATGGTCAAATACTCCTTCTCCTCTTCTTCCCACCTGCTTCCAAGTTCATACATCTTTCTTTCGGCTCTCATTTCTCCAAAAGAACCGAGTGGCCTTGTACACTGGCCACTACAAAAGCTGGAGCACCCATGTGCTCTTCCTATCAGGAAACTCCTTCCACACCTAGATTTCCTACTTTCTGATTTGCTCTTCTCTGCATAATGACTTCGTGACTGACACGTGTATGTTCCTTGTATTTGCTCCTAGGTTACAGACTCAGCAACATGGGCTAGAAAGCAAGATGCTTGATTTGAATCCTGAAACATGGATATCTGTTTCCAGGTGTCTTGCTTCTTCTCAAAGGGAAAGGCAATATTTCACTCCTCTAAGCCTCAGTTTCCCTATCTGTAAAATGAGGAAAATAAGAAGTTCTACTTTATGTGGTTGTGACGAGGGTTAAATGAATGAATATATATGAAGTGTCTAGCACAAAGCTTGGTACATGAAAGGCACTTGATAAGCAGCAGTTCCCTTTTCCACCATCTTTGCTACATGTCAATCTTCTCACACCATCTTTTAAAATTTTTAAAAGTGATAGACGGGCCAGGTGTGGTGGCTCACGCCTGTAATCCTAGCACTTTGAGAGACCAAGGTTGGGGAATCACTTGAGGTCAGGAGTTCAAAACCAGCTTGGCTAACATGGTGAAACCCTGTCTCTACTAAAAATATATACTTTAAAATATTAGCCGGGAGTGGTGGCAGGTGCCTGTAATCCCAGCTACTCTACTCATGAGGCTGAGGCAGGAGAATCGCTTGAACCTGGGAGGTGGTGGTTGTAGTGAGCTGAGATCACACCATTGCACTCCAGCCTGGGCAACAAGAGCGAAACACCATCTCAAAAAAAAAAAGTGATATGTGGTAACTCTTAACATACTTCATATTCTTCCTTTTGACTCTTTGCCATAGTTATTTCCAGATCCCTGTTCTCCTTTACATGCATCTCCCCATCTGGTTCTCTGTTTTTTCATTGGTAAAATAATGTGATTGGACTAAATAATCTCTAAGTATCTTGCAAGTAGCATCACTGTGCCCACAGCCTGGGTTCTAATGTTTCTTAGGTAAACAAATGTTATAACTACTTCCTCATAAATAGGTTAGATGATGATAGGACATCATAAAGGAAATTATAGAACACTTCAAAGGGCATTTTTTTTTCCTGAATTTGTCTCTGATCAGGGAAAAGAGCATGAGAAATAGTTAAAGGAAAGGCATTTGTCATTTCAATGAAAATCTCTGAAAAGCAAATACTTATTACTTCAATCTAGATGAAGCCTTGGCCTTTTGATTAAAAACGTGAAACTGACATATGGTGCCTCCCATGCCCAAGGAAACAAGCCTTCTAGGTTCCATTAATTTCCTTCTGAAAGTTTGACTGAGTTTCCACTTTAAATCCTGCAACCTATCATAAAGGCAAGGGAAAGGTGTAAGGCTGGCTTCAGTTCTCCCCGCTGTGCCAGTGGCATATGTGTCAATGAAGACCCTTTTGGCTTCACTTCTCAGATCAGCTAAAGATCTGCTTCTGGAGACAAAACACCCTGTAGCAGGTTTTCCCTTAAAAAGACATTGCAATCTGCTCTTACTAGTACATTTTTCCTGAAGAAGAATGAGAAGGAGAAGGAGAAAGGAGGAGGAGGGAAGGAAAAAGGAGTGAAGGAAAGAAGGATAAGATGAAGGAGGAAAATTTAGAGAGGAAATATAGTTAACATCTAGGATATATTATTCTCAAATATGAGCCAGAAGTCATCATATGAATCTCTGCTGTCACAAATGGTTGATTTAGAACACCTGCTACTCAACATGTTTACCCAACTCTATTAACTCTAAATTAAAGTCCAGCAATCCAGGCTAGCGTCCTCTCAGCACTGTACCCACGCAGGTCATTTGGCTTAGTATCTCCTTTAGCAATGTTCTCTACAAAGATTGGCTATGGTTGACTTTTGTAGTTATGAATCCAATTTGAGATAACAAGTACATTTTACTGCAGAAGCTAGCAATTAGCTATTTGTATGCAATTTATGATTAAACATAACCTGAGTCTCGAAGGGCAATATGCTGAAAAGCTGTGCGTTAGCTTTTTCACCAGTGATTTCACAAAGGCTTTTTAAAAAATTAACCACTCATAAAATTTAAGTAGAAAAATACTGATGATGTTCAGGTCTCTTAATTAGTTCTACATCTCCCTAACAAAAAACACTTTTACCAAAAACAGTTTCTTTGGAAACAGAACCACATTTTTTTTTTTTTTTTTTTTTTTGCTCCTAAACCTTTTACTTTCTTTTCTGGAACTAGTCCAGGCCCTCCCAGACTTATAAGTTCCTATGTCCAAACCTCCCATATATGCAAGTGGCTGGTCCAGTGTGGGAGGCCTGACTTCTCCAGCCACTATGTTACTCTCTTGCTGCCAGAGCCATCTTTAGTGGGGCTTCAGGGAAGGCAGAATAATAGCATCCTTGCTCCCAGGGTCAATGTTAGGTCTCAGGATCTGGGTGGTTTGGTACTGCTCAGAACACGTATCTGGGCTGTCATATGAGTTCTGGACTGGAGCAAAAAGAACAGTTTTCCTTCCATTATTCCTCAGTCTCCACCCAAGCCCTAAGTTTCCTTTGTTCCTTGCCAGCAGTCATCTATTTCTCACAGACCCTTCCCTCACCCCTTCAGTGGTTAGAAGAGCTTTCATTCAGGGAGAATTCCTCTAGGACAAGTTCCCTGTCCTACTCAGGCTGGATTAAGTAATACTCCCTTAATCTGTGCTATCATAATGCCTGTGCATAGGCTGATCTCTGTTTCTGTAACTATCTCTCACTAGACTATGAACTCTCTCTCCTGAGGGCAGGTGCTGGCTTTTTCATCTCTCTATCCATATTACATATTTAGTGCAGAATATATCAAAATTACTCAACAAATACATATTGATGAAGCTGTGACCTTGGTAATATTGGCTACTGCTACTTAGCTAAGCATTTGCTACTGGGGAGAAATCTTATCAAATGAAGTCAGTTCTCTAAAATTAACCAGGTAACAAAAGAATCTTCATACACATTGTCAAACATTTAAATGTAACATTCAAAGGTTCTTTTATACCCATATTTTTAAGCATTAGTTTAATTAACACTGACACTTTTAAAGTCCTAGAAATAATCAGAATCATTAGTGTCAGCCTGACAAAGGTATAAAGTTTCTGTAATATAGACCAAACTGCTTTCACAAGATTGTCTGGAAATAAATAGCTCACTGTGAAATTTATGACTTGTTTTATATATTAATCAATGGTACAGTGGTGCTCTAACAAGGTTAAAAGTGTTCTCTGATTTCCATTATAAAGATAATTTCAATCAAGCAGCCTAACAGTCTAATAGTGTAGGTCATTCTATAATTCAATTGTACTAATAACCCTGGCATGCATGCAAACAACAGAATAAAACAGGCTGAGAGACCAAACCTAGAAAAGATGCTTTATTAAAAAAAACAATGATTTGTATCTTACATTTTCAATGACCTTTATAGTACTCATCTGCAAATGAAATAGAATCATTCCTCATGGTCCAACAGATACCTTTTGTTCCTGCCCATCCATTTCATGTAAATTATATATGTGGACCTTTAATTGGCTATAACTGAAGCACATTTTGAGCAACACTTTTATATTAATTTGCTTAGATTTGTGTGACAGTCAAAGCTGGGAGAAACAAGACTGACAGGTTTTATTCAGTATTTCTATAGCGAGCCATATTTCAGAGGTTCTCCTAGTCTCAATTGCATATTTATATTTGATTCCTTCCTCATAAAGAATTTCTCAGGTAACTTGTAAAAACACAGATCCAAAAATATATTGGCAAGAAATTTCATTTTCTGCCTATTTTATTTCTCTTTTTCACATAAAAATGCTCATAATAGTCTGTGCATTGAAATACATACTAATGATGCATCTATTGTGATTTCTAGGAATCCTACAATCAAAAAGTAGAGAAAATCAAGAAGCATCTTAGATGCTAATTTGAATATTTTTAGGTAGCAGAAGACACAATAATTCTAAAAGCAAGCCTTAGAAGCATACAATGTCATATAAAAATAGAGGAAGGTATGGCAGAAAGAATACTGGCGTTATTGTCAGAAGCCATGTTTTAGTCCTGGTTTGACATTAACTGGTTGATCTTTGGCAGTTCCTTTGCCTCAAATCATATGCCTCAGTTTTCTTGTCTTCAAAATGAAGAAACAAAACTAGATATTTGAGGTCCATTCCAAATGTCTTTCTCTTTCTCTAACTCTAAATGGAAATTAAAGAAGAAATGATTTTTTTAAACCATAAACTTTAGGTAAGAGGAAGGAGAGACAACGATAAGTGAGGATTTTTTACAGGATCAGAGATGAGGAGAAAATTTTGATAACAAAAACAAAGATCCTAACCCAAGGACAGTATTTCTCTAGGATGTTTTGAAGAACAGACCATTAAGGGAAGCTTGTAATCAGAGGATACTTCCCATGGCACCCCTAACAGAGAAGAACCCTGGTTTTCATAAATGCCATAGAGCTAATCCAGAAAAAAGTTTCAGGTTGTGTGGTCTTTCTTGGACACGTGTGCATGGGCTACATTGGACTATTTATCTATAGTTCCAGACTTAAGCATTTCACTTTCCCCTGTAAGTTGATTTTTAAATTAGCCATATAGTACAAAAGCAAACTTCTTGAAGTATTTACAGATACTGAATCATAGACCTATATGTAAGGGGCAATGAAGAAGAGATGAAACATCCACACAAAGATTAGTGCACAAATGTTCATAGCAACACTATTCGTAATAACCAAGAAGTGGAAAAAACCCCAAATGTCCATCAATTGATAATAGACAAACAAAATGTGGTGTATACATACAATGGAATATTATTCATCCATAAAAAGTAATGTAGTGATCCATGCTACATTGTGAATGAACCTTGAAAACATTATGCTAACTGAAAGGCAGATGCAAAAGGCCATATATTTTGTGATTCAATTTATGTGAAATGTTCAGAAAAAACTAATCTATAGAGACAGAAAGCAGATTAGTGTTCTACAGGTGGGGGACAGGGGAGATGAGGAGTAATAGAGGAGTAGTAGCTAACTGGTACTGAGTTCCTTTTGGGGTGACACAAATCTTCTAATATTGATTGTGGTAATGGTTGCACAACTCCATGAATATACTGAAAAACCAATGAACTGCACATTTGAAATACTTGAATTGACGGACTGTATTCCATGTAAATTATATCTCAATAAAGCTGTTTTAAAAAAAGAAGTAATGAGGTATAATTTACCACTAATGCAATGGGAATAATGATTTGGACTTGAAATTAATAATATAAAAGTAAAAGACACTCCAGGCAAAGAAATATTATTCAAACTAAAAAGAGATGAACTATCTAGCCATGAAAAGACATGGAGGAAACTTAAAAGCATATTACTAAGTAAAAGAAGCCAATGTGAAAATTGTATAATTCCAACTATGTGACATTCTGGAAAAAGACAATAAAGAGGTCGGTGGTTATCAGAGATTAGTGGAGAGAGAGGGATGAACAGGTGGAGCACAGAACATTTTTATAACAGTGAAGCAATTCTGCATGATATTAGAATGATAGATACATGCCATTATACATTTGTCAAAGCCCAAAGAATGTACTACACCAAGAGTGAAATCTAATGTAAATGACAGGCTTTGGGTGATACTGATGTGTCAACAGAGGTCCACCCATTGTAACAAATGTACCACTCTGGTGAGGGTTGTTGCTGGTAAGGGAGGCTGTGTGTGTGGAGGAGATAGGAGGTATATAGGAACGCTGTCATTTCTGCTCAATTTTGCTATGAACCTAAAGCACTGTGAAAAATAAATTCTATTAGCAAACAAACAAAAAAGAAGCCCCCAAAATAAATAAAAGAGTACTCTTTCTTACACTTCTAATTTTGTAAGTGGAGAGCCACATTCTCTATGCTCTCAAAGGCTCCTCACTCTCCCAAGGATGAACTCCACACCCCTTTAGCTTAATTTCTTGATTTAAGAGAAAAATTAAATACCTATTATGTGTAAGATGATGTATACTAGCGGATGAAGAGAGAATAGTAGTTTTACATACTAAAACTGCTGTTAGATTTAATAAAATGGCAAATATGTCATAGTTGAGACATAATGTTTTTCTATATTTTTAAAATCTAGAATTTGTATTGTGCCAGCATGAGTAGGCAAATGATTATATTAAGTAAATACTGCAGAAGACATATATCTGGAAAAAATCGTTTCCAAAATGATCTGATTCACTTTTTGTTTTTTTGAGACAGGGTCTCTCTCTGTTGCCCAGGCTGGAGTGCAGTGGCGCGATCACGATTCACTGCAGTCTCGACCTCCCAGGCTCAAGCAATCCTCCCACCTCAGGCTCCCAAGTAGCTGGGACCACAGGCATGCACCACCACACCGGCTAATTTTTGTTGTTGTTATTCGTAGAGACAAGGTCTCACTATGTTGCCGCTGGTCTTGAACTCCTGGGCTCAAGGGATCCTCCCGCCTCGGCCTCCCAAAGTACTGGGATTACAGGCGTGAGCCATTGCACCAGGCCTCTCATTCACCTTTCATCTTCTTTGTACTCCTTTTAAACTCCCTTCACTCCCCCTGTCATTGCTTTCTCCCTTTCCTTCCATCAAAGAAACAGTGATAACCCAAATCCCAAGAATCAGAAAGGTAGCTGTAATTCATTATAAAAGAGGAAAGATTCTGAGTAGGCAGGATGGATAAGAACAGAAAAGAAAATTTAGGGATCCAATAAAAGGAAAATATGTAAAACAAGGGGATATCATTAAATTATCCCAAAGATTTGTAATAGACATCTATTAATTTTTATACCAAACCTAAATTTAATCATCATTTAACAGTGGTACCCAGCAAAAGCAATTTAGCATTATACTGCACAATTCACACTACAAAACAAAGGAGCCATAAACACAGCTTGAGCCTTCCCTCTACTCCCAGCGATTTCAGCACGAAATCTGAGCAAAAGAAGATGAATGCTAAAAATCCCCATAGGGAATCCAGACATATCACACTGCCCTTTATTCATGAGTCTTCTGTGAAGACCACTGTGAGTAGTTACAAAACTTGTGTGTTCTACTTGGTCTGCTTGGCTGTGAATCAACCTACCGGAACATCTGGGGGATATGATTGATTCTCCTGGTTATTAGTGGCAAAGGTTGGACAAATAAAAGCAGAGGACTCCAGCTACATGGGCTAAATAAACTCGTTCAGAGACACAGCAATTTCTGAATGCAACGACTAGCAGGAACTTCAATAGGAAAGGATGAAACTGTTCTATTTATCATCATTAGTAGTTACTGTCATTACTCTCTTACTGTGCCTAATTTATAAATTAAACTTTATCATAGGTATGTATGAATAGGGAAAAGAGCCACAGTACATACAGGGATTGGAACCATCTGTGGTTTCAGCTATCCACTGTGGGTCATATCTCTCTGTGGATATGGGGGTATTGTATATTTGTGTTGTCAGCTCCTGACACAGGGTCTTCATCACCAGAGTGGAGTAAATATTTATTGATGGTGCTACTAATGAGAGGACCCCAAAAATGAGTGCCTCCATGTGAGAGAAGGCCTAGGAAAAAAAGGCTATATTGCCTCACAGCAGGTGAAATAGATTATGTTACATGTCAGATTTTACAGTACTGCCATATGCTAGGCATTGTTGCAAATTTTCATAGTAGTTCTGTGAGGTTGGTATTTTTATCCTTATTCTATAGTTGAAGCAACCAAGGCTCAGAGATTACATAACATGCCAAGGTCACTAAGATAAAGAATGGCTGAATAGAAATTCACATTCTGGCCAGATGCAGTGGCTCATGCCTGTAATCCCAACACTTTGGGAGGCTGAGATGGGAGGATCACTTGAGCCCAGGAGTTCAAGACCAGCATGGACAACATAGTGAGACCCTGTTTCTACTAAAAAAGAAATACAAAAATTAGCCAGGTGCGGTGGTGTGCACCTGTAGCTTCAGCTATGGGGTGGGGCAGGGGGTGTGGTGGGAGGATCACTTGGGCCCAGGAAGAAAAGGATGCAGTTAGCCGAGACGGCACCACTGCACTCCAGCCTGGACAACAGAGTGAGACTTTGTCTCAATAGATTTTAAAAAAGTGAGAGAAAAGTTCACATTGTAACTCCTGAAGCCTATGTTCTTTTCATCGCATCACACAACCTTTTCTTCCTCTGCTCCTTGCAATGCCAGGCTGATCCAATCCTGTGCAGGGTATTGACTCAGCTTTCCATCTAGAAAACTTTGCTCTTAAAAATCTCTATGGTGCCATTAAAAATGAATTTTTGTTGTAATTTATTATTCCTGGTATCTCATACAGTTTTCAGTCAATGCTAACCAGAGTTGAGACAATTCTGAATGGGGTCTTTCAGAGCACAGCAGTTTGAGTCATGCATTAATGGTTTTTAAATCAATGTATTACAGATTCAGGAGAAATGGTAGGGGAGGAAACAGACTTTAAAACTTGATAAACACAGATGTGTGAGAGAAATGTTTTCACCAGTGTGTATTCTTTCACTCTCTGTGATCTGGGGATTGTTAACATCCTTTTCAGACTGATGGAAATCTAACATGGATTCTATAGCTTCTCTCTGTCAAGTCCGATTATACCAATTTGTCACAATTATTTCTTTATTTTCAATCAAAGTAGGGACACTAGTTTAGTTCCCTGCTTTTCTGTCTAGAATACTTTATGTTTAGAAAACTTGTGAAGAAACCGCTCAAAGATGATTTAAAGTGTTCACAATTTTTTAAAAAATATGCTAGCAGGTTGCTACAGTCAAGAAATTCATCATTTTGCATTAAGAATTGGTTAAGAGGAATGAGCGGTTGAGTAAATCAGAAACTTAGTTAATAGGGAACCCCTTCCATGTTTGGAAAGAGATCATTACTTTAAAGGGTTTAAAGCAGAATAAGAAAGTCACAGAGCTTGACATTTCACCATTCTTTACATTTCTGATCTGAAAGAGATAAAATGTAGAAGCCCTATATCTTTTAAAGTATTTTTTCAAAAAGCTCATCAAGAATGAATTTTTTTTTTTAGAAAAAGAAAAAGGTAAATGAAATAGGCCCTGATTCTGGGGGAGTCCTGAGCTCCAAACAAATTTAGAAAATTTTAATTAGCTCATTTAACCTTAATCACATCACTAGAGGCCTCATCTCTGAATAAATGTGGGGCCCTGATCCAACAGGATTAGTGTCTTCACAAGAAGCCATACCAGAGAGCTTATGCTCTCTGTCTCTCTCTATGTCCCCTTCTTTCCCTATGGGGTCCACATGCACCAAGGGAAAATCATGTTAAGACATAATGAGATGGCAGCCATCTGCAAGCCAAGCAGAAAGCCCTTACCAGAGACTGAATCTGCCAAAACCTTGATCTTGGACTTTTAACCCCCAGATCTGCGGGAAAATTAACTTCTGTTAAGCCAAAAAAAAAAAAAAAAAAAAAAAGAAAAGAAAAGAAAAGAAAAAACTTTAATTAGGATTAATTAATGCAAATATGAGGAAAAGCAGAGAAGAAAAGCTAAGCCCTTGGAAGTTTCCATGCAATTCTCAACGCCACATGTAGAAAACAGGATGGATAGTAACTGAAAGAGTAGGCAAGAATGAAAGACCCTTGATAACTTCTGGCTCCCCATACTGCCTCACTTCAGACAACTGAGTCAGCTTATATCCATCTGCAGACAAGGCCAGGCAACGCCCATGTATTCTAAGACTGGGTCTGGCTCTGGGCAAGAGATGAATCTCAAAAGTTGCTGCAGTAGAGAGCAACTAGCTGAAGCTGTCTTGTTGCTGGCACCTGCTTCCAAGTCTCTCTGCCTGAGTTCTTTAACTAGGAAAATGGTAATAATGATAATTCCCTTCTCATTAGTACTGTAAACATTAAATGAGTTGATCCATGTTAAGAGCTTAGCACTGTGTGAGGAACACAGCAAGTGCTTAATAAATAATCACTCTCGTCACCATCATGATCATCTTCTTCGTTGTATAGATGAAGGAACAGACACTAAGAAGTTGCTTTTCGCAGGTCACGTGCCAGTGGCAGCAGAAGGCAGAAATTCTATATCAAAATTCTGAATGAATGTTCTTTATATCTTACAATGTATAGCAGGTAATTTCATAAGGTCCCACATACACTTAAATATTTCTCCCTACAACTGCATCACAGTGACTGAGATCTACCTTTTTTGATGATCCTTTTTAAGAGTTTTCTAACGATCAATAATTTTGCTAATGAAACTTGCTTCTCATGAGAAGGAATGCATTACAGAACTGGTAGAAACAGAAATGGATTTCCTGTGATGACTAAACCATAATCACACTTCATTTCTCCGAATAAAGTGCAAGGTTTGAATGAACAGAACAGAGCAAGGTACAAATTTGAAGAAGAAGGAAAAGGGATGGGGTTAGTATAGGCATTGGCCAGAGGTCGGGGACAGGCAGCTGGGTTAGAAGGGCAAAAGCTTTCCAAAAGAGTTCAGAGGAATTCCTTTGCAAACACTATGCTCTTAGGTTTCACCCATGAAACCAAGCCTGCAACCCAGATTTGACCATTCATTATTTTCTGGAAGCATAAGAGAAATCCATACCCAGAACTCAGTAATGTGTATCTGTTGCTGAGATGATTTCTATGCCAAATCAGTCTCCTTCAGCTCTACTACATGAGATTTAATGATAAAAAATAATTAACAGCATAGGTTTGAGTTTGAAAAAGAGGGGTCCATCTATTAACTATATGAAAATACCAAGAATGACTTTTAAAAATCATATACTGTGTATAAATTTTTTTCTTTGGAAAAAAAAAGATAGGACATTAACTGAGCAGCACTTGGGCTGCATATTTTATGAGGTTTATTTGTACTACATATCTTTGATGGGCTCTATTTGTGGCTGAAAGTACAAACACACTGATTACAATCACTCTTCCCTACATTTAGGAACAAAATTAATTATCTGCAAAAAGCAGAAAGGCTTAGACTCTCAGTCAGTAAATGATAATAGACAGCGCCCAAATATAATGACTCTGCTTCCTACTTTATCTGTTTTAGGCATTCTGAGTGGAATGAAAAGGGAAAAATTAATTCACTTTCTGAATATTCTTCAGAAAGAATTTGAATTGGGTAATAAGGAGGCAGCAACAACTCTCCCTTCACCCCCCAATATGAAATAAGAAAGCAGCCTTGCCAGATTATGTACTTCCCAAAGGGATATTTTAAAAGGACATTAAGAAATCTGTAATTTCACCAAAACAAAGGCTATTTGTTTTACCCCATTAACATTCCCCCGAACAAGGAAGGGAAAGGTATACTGTAAGACCTAGAACAGTGCTCAGAAAATCAACAGTGCTCAGCACCCAGAAAATCATGGCTGCTGGTAATGATGAAATTTGTATTTTATCTTCCAAAGGCTGCAACATGCTGGAAGACATCTGCTCAGAATTCCCTTATCTTTGCCTTTTGTAAAATTCTTTATTACAGCAAGTATTAAAATTCCCCCTCTTGAGGAAATTACTATATGACACTGCAACTTCATTAAAAAATGCATCTGTGATGTTCAAATATGTTTTTCCTCTTTAAGGTGGGGAAAGGAGGATTGGTTCTTTTTTTTTCTCTTCCTTGTAATTTTCTTGTTTTTAAATTATACTTTAAGACCTGGGATACATGTGTAGAACATGCAGGTATGTTACATAGGTATACATGTGCTATGATGGTTTGCTGCACCCATCAACCTGTCATCTACATTAGGTATTTCTCTTAATGCTATCCCTCCCCTAGCCCCCTACCCCCCTCCCAACAGGCCCCCGTGTGTGATGTTCCCCTCCCTGTGTCCTCATTGTTCAACTCCCACTTATGAGTGAAAACATACGGTGTTTGGTCCTTTTAAGAAAGAGCCAAGTTAGAAAGTGTTTTTCTGCCAGATACCTGAACAAGATAGCAAGATACATAGGCATACGAGGTCAGTGAGCCAAGGTTACTTGTAGTGCCATTGTGAGTGAATAATGTAGAACTACACTCACCAAGTGGAACCTTGTTCCAAGTAGGGGAAATTGAATCACAGGGAAATCACAGTGTATATGACTCTATGTTTTGTGCAGCATTTCAGCTTTTCTAATGAAGGGAGCAAGTATCCAGGGGCTTTTCTGCCCCCACAAGGTAGGAGGCTACTTTCATTGTACTCTGATTCCCTAGCCACTCGACATTTTTTTAAAAAGGCAATGTGGTTACTGTAGCCTTGTGGTATAGTTTGAAGTCAGGTAGTGTGATGCCAAAACAGATACATAGACAATGGAACAGAACAGAGGTCTCAGAAATAACGCCACACATCTACAACCATCTGATCTTTGACAAACCTGACAAAAACAAGCAATGAAGAAAGGATTCCCTATTTAATAAATGGTGTTAGGAAAACTGGCTGGCCATATGCAGAAAACTAAAACTGGACCCCTTTTACACCTTATACAAAAATTAACTCAAGATCGATTAAAGACTTAAATATAAAACCTAAAACCATTAAAAAAAAACCCTAGAAGAAAACCTAGGCAACACCATTCAGGACATAGGCATGGGCAAAGACTTCATGACTAAAACACCAAAGGCAATGACAACAAAAGCCAAAATTGACAAATGAGATCTAATTAAACTAAACAGCTTCTGCACAGCAAAAGAAACTATCATCAGAGTGAACAGGCAACCTACAGAATGGGAGAAAAATTTTGTAATCTATCCATCTGACCAAGGGCTAATATCAAGAATCTACAAGTAACTTAAACAAATTTACAGGAAAAAAAAACAAACAACCCCTTCAAAAAGTGGGCAAAGGATATGAACAGACACTTCTCAGAAGAAGACATTCATGTGGCCAACAAACATGCAAAAAAGCTCATCATCACTGGTCATTAGAGAAATGCAAATCAAAACCACAATCAGATACCATCTCACGCCAGTTAGAATGGTGATCATTAAAAGTCAGGAAACAACAGAGGCTGGTGAGGATGTGGAGAAATAGGAATGCCTTTACACTGTTGGTGGGAGTATAAATTAGTTCAACCATTGTGGAAGACAGTGTGGTAATTCCTCAAGGATCTAGAAGCAGAAATACCATTTGAGCCGGCAATCTTATTACTGGATATATACCCAGAGGACTATAAATCATTCTGCTATAAAGACACGTGCACACGCATGTTTATTGCAGCATTGTTCACAATAGCAAAGACTTGGAACCAACCCAAATGCCCATCAATGATAGACTGAACAAGGAAAATATGGCACATATATACTGTGGAATACTATGCAGCCATAAAAAAGGATGAGTTAATGTCCTCTGCAGGGACATAGATAAAGCTAGAAACCATTATTCTCAGCAAACTAACACAGGAACAGAAAACCAAACACCACATGTTCTCACTCATAAGTGGGAATTGAACAATAAAAGCACATGGACACAGGGAGGGGAACATCACACATCGGGGCCTGTCAGGGGAGGGGGGCTAGGGAAGGGATAGCATTAGAAATACCTAATGTAGATGACAGTTCAATGGGTGCAGCAAACCACCATGACATGTGTATACCTATGTAACAAACCTGCACGTTCTGCACATGTATCCAAGAACTTAAAGTATATATATATATATATTTTAAAGGCATTGTGGGCTCCCTCACTGTTGTCTCAGGAGCACAGGGGTACTCAGAATATCAGATCATGGTGAGATCTTCTTGGACTTCCGCCTACTTGGGCAAATATCCCTGGCTTTCTAACCTTTCTGAATATACTCTGAGGACAAATCTGTCCTCTCTGTCACTGTTTCACGTGTGGATAAGTATCTGCTTACTACTCTGTGGTTATCACAATGCTTCACCCTAGAAGTGCAATAAAAGAGAAAACTTAATTCAGCTAAATCACTTAGCAACACAAAACTCCCAACCCTATAGCCTGAACAGAGCAGGAAATGAAATGACAGCTTAGAGACAGAAAGAGAGCAATGGGGTAGCTGGAGGCCCAGAGTAGCAGAGATTACTGTTAATGAGAAGCAACAAACAGGTGCCCCTTTGATACTTTCTTTTTAAAGTATTCTCTGAAGAGCTGAGAAAACTGCCACTGTTCTCAGTATTTGGATGTGGCTTCTGCTACCCTCCAACAGGTGGCACACGGGCCTGCTTTTTGGCCAGTCAGGATTGAGCTAATTGTCTTTTACTAACTTCTAATTTCCTTGCCAGATCCTCCAAAAGCACTGAGAACTTGAAAGGTTCTTGCAGCCATCCAAGGGTGGGGAACCATGTGATGGAAGACAATTCTCCATGGATCTCTTGTGTTTTGGCATGTCTCAGGAACAGACGAACTGACTACCCTTTGTTCCAGATTATCCTTTTTAAGCATCTTTGTATAGCGAACAGCCTTGGAAGATAGAAATGTTATTTCCCTTTAGAGTAAAGAGCAGGTGGGCTTACCATTTACTATAAAGATTTGAGTTCCCTAAGTTTAAAGTTTATCTCCTATAATGAAACCCACTAAGTGTACAGGAGTCATTCAGTTCTCTTTGCTTTACCTTGTGGGATTTGGGACTCAGGGATCTGGCACAAATGCTAATACTCTGGCTGCTGCAACTGCCGTAAGCAATAAACTGTCCTTCATCTCTGACACAGGATTCTTATGCCATTAACTAACATTGATGACACTGCAGCAGACTAACTTGTTTGCTTGCAATCAGGGTAAAAATATCAGATCTTTCACAGCTCTTGAGAATGTGTTCCTGCCACATCGGTCCACTGATGACAGAAAGGATGTAAAATTTCTCTCTAAAAATTCAGAACATATAAGCAACTGGCAATCATGCCAAAGCAAAGGCAAGCAATTCTAGATGTATGAAGAACCCATCTAATTTCTTAATATGCCCTATACTGTATATATAATTTCAGGATAAAACATTTAAAAAAGCTCCTCCTTATGTAACCACTTTTTGAAACTTACCATGAAGTAAACATTTATTGCCTAAAACATGGTACCAATTTTTTCATTTGTATTCTTGCAATAAATAGGTAATCTGTGTTTTAAAACTATCACTGAAGCTATTTTGATTGTGAATGAAAAAATGATGGCAGCCTGTAAACAGTTTTTGTCTTTCCAGAAATAAACTTCATGGAAGTAAAGTTGCTTACCATAGTTCTAGATGCTGACCTGCAGACACTAATTAGGTAGTAAGCCATTTGCTTGTTTTTATCACGTTCAAATTACTTGATACTGAAAACAGCTTGTATGAATTCAGACATGGTATCTCTATCCGAGACTGAAAAATGAAAGTCCAAAGTGATAGCATGAGGAGAAAAACACTGACATTCTGACACCTGAGAAATAACCTCAGCCTTCAAAAGCAGAGAGGAAGGTAAGGCTAATCTTGGAAATTCTTATGAGTTACAGTCACTCACACAGACAGGAAAATATAAGAGTTTGATGGAATTAATTATTATTGAGGATCAGCAGAGAATCTTCCCCAGAGCTTCCCAGCGCAGAAAAATAAATACTGACTTCTTCAGAAATCCTAGCAAAGGAAATGGATGTATTTGGAAATGTTAGGTTCTCAGTAGGCAATGTTACTATTATTAAATACTAAAGACACTCCATATCGGAGATCTGATGGTCTCCTAACGTCCATAATCAAAGGCAAATGCATTAAAAACTATCTGTTGGTCCAATCAGCAGATTTCCAACTTTGCAAGTGGAAGAGAACCTTTTTCTCACTACCGGCACTGCTCACATAGATAGATTCTAGACCAAGTCATCTGACTGTGTGACTGGACCTTCCATCAACTACACATTCCTTCTTCTCCTTGAAACTACATTGTTCCTTTAAGTGTTATGAAGATGAAAAATCTCATACCTTTTAGTATTTCATTGGGAAATACTAGAGCAAAAGTCTCCAAGGAGGGAGAATGAATTTTAAAACTGTGCAGCTGGAAAAACAGTAGGGAGTAATACAGGATATTAAATAATAAAATTAAAACTTACTTTGTGTTTGGGGAATAAAGATTCTGCTGAAGAGAATGGAACTATTTGAGAGAGCAATATAGAGTAATGGTTAAGAGCATGAGCTTTGGAGTCAGACAGAATCAGCTTTGAATACTAGTTCTGCCACCTACTAGCCAAGTGACCCCTGAGAGCAACACAACAGAGCCATGTGCATCTTTCCAGCTACTCCCTCTGTTCCCCAGTGGCCATGATAGTGCTTTCACTATTAGATGCTCATTAATGCTTCCTGCAATGAATCCTATTTCAGGTAGTGCTAAAATGAATATCACAACAAAAAAAGGAAGGGATAAATAATGGTGGTAGAAAAGGTTGCAATTCTACACTATATTCAGGGAAGCATAGAAAAAGCCAAGGTAATGAAACTGTGGGAAAGGAAGCACTAACTCTGAGAAATGCTGAGATGAATCAACAAAGAAAGTATGTATGTGCATACAAGTGGAGAAATAAAAGTGCAAACTGCCATGTGAAGACATGTGAGCAGTTACTTTGGGGATTAAAGGAAGCAAACAAAATTACAGAAAGTTTTGGGAAAGTTTCTGGGAGAGGGATAAACATCCAACATGCTAATTATTAATCATTTAGTAAATGGATGAATTATACATGAAATGGGCAATGGCTATGCATATAGTCCACACATCGGTATATGGTAACAGCAATCAAAATGGTTTTCAGGATAAAAACAGTCGTATTTTTAAAAGAAGCTGTGGCATTCAGCAGTTTCAGTGTAACAATACTGAAAATATGTGTATTGCAAAATAGTACATATTTGTAGTTGCTTTAAGGTATAAGATGTGGAATTCAATAATGCACTGATAAATTTAACAGTGATACTTTCACCCAGATACTATTAAAGAGCTATTCAATTCTCACTTGGGGCCAAGATATTTATCCCAGTTTGTATAGATATTTATCTCAGTTTGCAAAATGGGTCTATTTATAGTCTCATCATTAATACTTTCTTGGACTTTTCAGCACAAATCTTCTCTTTCTCCCTCCCTCCCTCTCCCCTCCACACATACATTCACACACATACATTTTCACACAATTACCATGTTTATTTACTTCATTTAGATTAAAATAACATTAAGAGATTTTGGTACCTAAAAATATGTTTAAGAAAAACTCATTTTTCATTTGGCACTTAGATCACTGCAGTAAGAAAGAGTACTGGACTGGGACTTATTTAGTACTTGCCATGTTCCTGAAAACCTAACATTGCATTTAATCCCCATATCTAGACCCCATTTTATAGACAAAGAATTCAGTGTCCTAGCTTTGCCACGAATTGCCTGTGGAACTTAGGCCATTCACTTCAACCTCTGGGGCTTATTTTCTTTATCTTCCAAACGAGGTGGCTGGAGTTGCTCCCAAAGGAGCATCAGAATCAACTGGGACATTTTTAAATAAAAAATCATCTGGGCACGGTGGCACATGCCTGTAATCCTAGCACTTTGGGAGGCTGAGGCAGGTGGATTGCTTGACACCAGGAGTTTGAGATCAGCCTGGCCAACATAGCGAAACCCTGTCTCTACTAAAAATACAAAAAATTAGTCAGATGTCATGGCACGAGCCTGTAATCCTAGCTACTAGGAAGGCTGAGGCATGAGAATAGCTTGGGCCTGGGAGGCGGAGGTTGCAGTGAGCCAAGATTGTACCACTGCACTGCAGCCTGGATGACGGAGTGAGACCCTGTCTCAAAAAAAAAAATCATCTGACCTCTTCACACACCTTTGGTATCAGAAGCTCTGCAGGGGTGAACTCCAGGAATGTGTCTAACAAGTAACCCAGGTGATTGTGATGATGAGCCGAGTTTGAGAACAGGATCCTTCACCACCTCCAGTGATGCTGCCAGCGACAACACCCCAGTATTTGCCTACCTGCCTTCACTTGGTAGTCTGAAGTATTGAGAACTATCCTAAAGTTCAACTAAAGCACCAACCAGCCACACTTAAAAAACTGAACAGTTCCACACTCACTTAGAAGACCAAAACAACTTTCACAATCTTGGTGGATGACAGCCACAAAAACAACTAGGCAAAGTCTCTGTGTGGCAGACCTCATGGCATGGCTTAAAGCCAGCTCGAAAGGCTATCCCAACAGAGCTCAGGAAGAGAATATTTTTGAAGAAGTCTCTCACCACAACTGAACCTCAAGCAGGACTGACTGGCAGGGTTTTACATTTTATCGCAGCAGGAAGGTAAGGGGGCTACTGGAGAATCTCATTAATGCTTTAGTTTTAAACCAGCTTTTGCTTTGGGGCATTCCATGGGTTTGTTAATGTGAATAGAGCTCTGCAGCTCCCACTTCCCCTCACCATCATAAATGCCCAGTCCCTTTCTGACCCATACTGAGTATGGGCTGGATCACACCTGGCCAGTGATTTCCCCCACCCCCACCATTTGGTACATATTACTTACAGTTGGTGATCATAAAACATGAACAAGGAAGAGTTTACAAATGTTTTCTGGTTTAGTTCAGGCATTCCCTGGGGATGGCAGACTTCACGCTCTCATAATCATCTGGGAGCTGGGAGCAATCAGGCCCTTAATGGCCAAAACAGAAAGGGCTTGCATCACTGAGCACCTCCTGACAGCCAAAGCCTTTCTTCCTGAATGATAATGACACGAAATGCACTCCCCCTGCACGCATGTGCATGTGCACGTGCAGACACACAGGCGTGTGCATGTACCTAAAATGTAGCAGGTTTGACAGCCAGAAATAGCTATCCAATTTAGGTTCACTATGTGTTTGCAAAATCCTAATGGAGCTCTTAGAGTAAAACTCTAGGAGGGTCTAATGGGCAACAGAATGGTATGATGGAAAAAGTATTAGACTGTAGCAGCAAAAGACCCTGGATTCTACTTCTGGGTCCTCCATTAATTGTATAACTTTGAGTAAGCCTCCCTGAACTTTATTTCTTCCTTTGCAAATCAATGGGATTGGACTAACTAATCTCCCACAGCCCTTTCAACATTCACATTATGGTGAAATGTTCACGATAGTGAAATGTATTCAGTTACATGTCTGTCTATCAGCTAGACTGTGACCTTTTCAAGACTTAAGAACAATGTCTTGGGTAGTTTTGAATATCCAGCACCTAGCAAAGTGCCATACACAAAGCAGATGTTTAATAAATGTTTCCTAAATGAACCTTCATGTCTAGTGCCTGATCAAAACAGTGCACTTAATTCTTTACAAGCTCCTCGCCTCATTTTTTCATGTGTTTAAAAGCATCACATGGCCAGGCGCAGTGGCTCATGCCTATAATCCCAGAACTTTGGGAGGCCTAGGTGGGTGGATCACTTGAGGTCAGAAGTTCGAGACCAGCCTGGCCAATGTGGCAAAATGCTGCCTCTACTAAAAATACAAAATTAGGCATGGTGGCATGTGACTATAATCCTAGCTTTTCTGGAGGCTGAGGGAGGAGAATCGTTTAGAATTGGGAGGCGGAGGTTGCAGTGAGCCGAGATCATGCCACTGCACTCCAGCGTAGGCGACAGAGCCAGACTCTGTCTCAAAAATAAGTAAGTAAATAAATAAATAAATGCACCACAGGAAGATACTTGTCTTCAAGATCAGTTGTATTGCTGTGACATGACCAATATCAGAGGCAACCTTTAAACACTCCTATACCCTGTCTTTAATGTTGTATCTTTATTTTCCTCTTATTGAAAGTATTTCTATGCCCCTGTCATGCTTTCTTTGTTTGTTACACACAGTGGGCCCTCAGTCAGTATTAGGTGAATGCATATATGAATGCGTTTACATTTTCTAGTTTTGTAAAATTTACTTTTGCAGAAGGCCCCAGAATCTGGCCTCAAATTGTGAAGCAGTCAAGGGAATAATTAGCCACTGAAGAACACCATAATTAGATAGGACATTTTTGCTCATTTTACTATAAAATATTTTTACAGGAAATGTGTTTTAAATGATTAACACTGTGAATGGGGCAATTACAGCAACTGCATAAGTAGCCATGCTGAGGTCTGCATCATTTTTGTCCTCCTTCCTAGTTTAATTCACCAAAGAAACCAATTACTCCTAGAGTTTAAAGACAAACTGAAATAGCCTAATCCACCCTCCACATTTTGGGTAAGGAACAGTTCAGAGTGCATAGCAGTTGGACTGTATAGATGCTAAGGGTGTGGGTCAACTAAGTGAATCAAGTCTGAGTTTGAATCCCAGCTCCTCCAACTTAACTAGCTTTGAGGAAGAAATAAGACTTAGTGTTTGATAGATCAGTAGGGTGACTATAGTGTATAGTAATCTATTACATGTTTCTTTCTCTCTCTCTCTCTTTTTTTTTTTTTTTTTGAGACAGGGTCTCACTCTTTCACCCAGGCTGGGGTACAGTGGCGTGATCATGGCTCACTGCAGCACTGATCTCCCGAGCCCAAGTGATCCTCCCACTTCAGTCTCCCCAGTAGCATGGCACCATGCCTGGCTATTTTTTGTATTTTTTTTTTGTAGAAATGGGGTCTTTGTGTTGCCCAGAATGGTCTTGAACTCCCAGCCTCAAATGATCCTCCCGCCTCGGCCTCCCAAAGTATTGGGATTACATGCGTAAGCCATAGCACCCAGCTGTGTATATTTCAAAGTAGCTAGAAAAGAAGAATTTGAATGTTTCTAGCATAAAGACAAATATTTAGGTGATGGATATCCCAATTATATTGATTTGACCTTTACAAATTATATGAATGTATTAAACTACCACATGTCCCTTGAAAATATGTACATCTATTGTGTATCCAAAAAAGTAATTAGCAGAAATAGAATGTTTCTAAAACAGAAAAAACAAAACAAAACCCCCAGCTTCTAGGTTTATTAGGGCTGATTTCATGGGTTACTATGAAATAATAATATGTAAACTGGTCAGCATAGCACTTGAGGTGTAGTGGAAGCTCAACAATAGTAGTGTAATATACTATTCTGCCACCTCCTCCTACAAAGCTGGAAGCATTCAGGAATCAGAAACTACCTTAGGGGAACTGACTGGTAGCTCTTGGCTATATGTTCTGCTATACATTGGATGTTGGTATCTCTTGTGGTTCCATTACTAACAATATCTGACTGAAACCAAGCAAACTACTGCCTCACTCACAGAACTTCCCTTCCTCCATCAGAAATTTCATCAGGCTTAGACTGATATAATCAAGGCTATAAACAAAACCACTGGAGAACATGGATGTTTGCCTTGCTTATGTGCTTGTGAGGTTTAGTTAGTGAACTCTAGCTGGATCTTTTGTGTTTAAAGTCACCACTCAAAATGCTAATGTGATATACATGATTGAAAACACCAAGAGGAAATTAGAATCAGAAAAATTGGTGATAACCAAATTAAAGGGGGACCTGGTCAATTTCTGAAGCATGGCTCTTCCACTAACTATAGGTGGGTGATCTTGGGCAAGGTGCAATTTCACTCGGCTTCAGTTTCCTCATTTATAAAATGAAGATAATAGCTCCCACTCATAGGTTTGTCATCTATTGTACATCAATAATGAGGATTATGATAACTGACAATAATGCTAATAATAGCCAACATTTATTGAAGACACCACATATCAGACACATGCTAAGTGCTTTATCAAACATCACTCCCTATGAAGAAGATATTCTTTTTATTTCTATTTCATGAATCAGAATAATGAACTCATAAAGATAAAATGACTTCCCAACATCCCACAGTAAGGAAGTGGATGGAGCCAGGTTTTACGATTCCATACTCTGTGATCTTAATATGCTGCCTAACTCTGTGAGGTCATTCAGTCCATGGTCATCCCTTCCCCCTCCTTCCAATTTTGTTCTCACTTCTCTCCATCAGTGCCTGCTACTGACCACCTCACCCCAATAAGGCTCAAATCCTCTGAAAAGTATAGACTGGTACTCACAGTGGTAGTCAGCTTTCCTGCATTCTTCTGGACATACTGGATGGAATTGTGGATTGTTGAAAAGAGACCAAGCAGTATGTTTTCCATGTCATAGATTCTGTACATGCCATTCACAAGTTCTTCAAGAGACAGAATGTATTCTCTCCAGTACTTGTCAATCTCCACCACACCTGCCATACAGCCTTGCATGACCACATTGCAGTAACCACCACAAGGTTTAACCATCATCAGTCCCTGGCAGTAAGAGCAGTACCACATTCTGGTGAGCATTCGGCCACAGTCCTTACTGAACTTCAGGTGATCGGTTGTGTTGATCACTTCAATTCCAAGATTTAGAGCCTGAAGGAAGATCCTAGTGACTTGCAGTGACTTGGAAACCTGGGTCATAATAAGCTTGGGGAAATTCCCAAATACTTTCAAGTCACGTCTTGCTCCTCGGAGGCACTCATTTATGTCCAAGGCCGAATCAGGCAGGCCTGGGTTCATTAGCTGGGTATAGATGACTGGAAACAGGCTGTCAAACAATTCATTGACCATGTCATCCACATTGATATCAGAACCCAAGATGTAGAGAGACACATCTGTGAAAAATTCACCCACAAACTCAAAAGCTTGTGGAGTCAGGCTTGGGTAGTTGTTCTTGAACATGGCATTGGTGTAGTTCTTGGCATGGCGAACAACAATTTCAAAGGCCTCTGTAAAAAAAGAGACATAAAAATGTGTACAAATTAAAACGTGAAAATCCAGGGTGTAAATAAATTTGACACTTCTCTGTTGCTGTGGTGATTAAGGTCCCATTTGCCTTAAATAATTGACATTCATTCATTTCTGGTATTGCCTTTACTCTTGCAGTCGTTTGCTCCTATCAATCAATTTTCCTTTCTGAACATGGAAGTCCAGATTCTGATGTGCACATAAATTCTTAAACACACAAATTATATTTCAAATGACAAAAGCCAAGATTTGGTTAACATTTCAGCCTTTCACGAAAATATTGATTAAAAATTGGCTAAATGAGAAGTTATTTCTCTTTTTCTCACATTGATTTACTCAGTTAAAAAGAAATTGTATTTCAGGACATTTCATTTTTAGATAGAGATAAATATTTGACAACAAACCATATATTGTATAAACTCACATAGCAGTTTAAGCCTGTTTAGCCCTGGAGGGGAGGCAAGTCCCTAGCTGAGAATAAAAGAATAAAAGCTATCGCGAATGCCATCATTTTGGTAGGTTTTCTCCTGATACCTTTAAAGGGAGCTTTCTGACAGATTGCCAGACCTGGAAATGGAATTTATCCAAGGCATTTGTATCTGGGTGGAAAAACAATCCATGTACTTATCTATCATTTGGTATTAAAAATAACACCTCTAGCATTTGCAAGCTGAACATCTGGAAGGATAACTACTAAGCTTCCTTGCTAAGTTCAGCTTCCACATGGCTTGCAAGCCTTATCTACTCTACAGAGACCACAAATTCATGATTACATCTGCTGCCCCAACCCCTTGGCATAAAGCCCAATCAGTGTCATTGGGTTGAAAGAGAAAGTAGTAATGTCAGCATCACATTTCTCCAAACTGAAACATCCCAGACCCAAATTATTTCAAATAATCAGAGTTCTACATTGATATGAGGGAAGGAAAAACAACTACAATAGCCTTTTGAAGAAGTAAGACAGAGTTTAAAAACAAACAAAAATAGCCAAGTTTCCTGAGACACTTGAAATTAACTTAGTCCTTCCTTTCATTTCCTTCCAAAGTGCAAAGGTCCATGACAGATGCACTCCAAATGATGCCAGTTCATGAGCCTTGAAAAATCAAATTATTACCACTTTTAGACTACCAGAGAGACCATATTCCAACAGTTCCCTGGGATCTCTTAGTCCAACATTTCAGTCATCTGTGGCAGAAGTACGCTCTAGGTTGTGCTACCACCATCTGCCTCAGATCCCTCCCAGAGTAGAACATACTCCTTAGATTCTTCCCTTGGGCTTATGACATGCCCAGCAATGTTGAATAATTGCCAGTGCCATTCTATTGGGCTTCCAAGCCCACTTAAGAAAATAATGAGTTTAAGACAGAACTTAATTTTCTACAAAGATTTTTGAGTATATGTGTGTTGGCTGCAGGTCTGAGGGCAGGGAGAGTGTAACATTCCCTGAGGGACACTAGCTTACATTGATTACTTCTATTTTACAGCTGCGTGTCCCTGGAGAAAAAAATCTGCCTATCCATAAGTTATCGAATGTTCATTTGTTTTGTTTGTTTATTCGTTTAGAACATTAAGCAATTCCTAGAAAGTTGCTCTATCTTATAACAACTCTCCAAACTCCACATGCTACTTTAGTCTCAATTCTTGTTTTATAAAAGCTGTATGAGGCCAAGTGATTATCTAGCCCAATATAGAAGACCAGTCAATAAATTCGTTAAAATCATCAAAAATTTGGAGATTTGAAACTATTCATTCATTTTAATTTCAGCTAGCAATCACTCGTTATATATCAGGCTCTGTGCTAGCCGCTAGAGGTACGTAAGTGCTGGGTAGATGAAGATAAATGGTAGATCATCCTCGTCTTAGAAGTATTCACAATCTATATGGTTTAGAGTTTACAAAACATTCTCAAGTATATTATAGTATCTACTTTTTACAACAATCTTTTAAGTTTTGTATTACAACTCTCATTTTATAGATGACAAAACAGAGGCTCAGTAGAGTTGAAGCATTTTCCAGTGGTCACACAGGAAAGTAGAAGCATTCAACACAAACTATTGTCTTCCATAACAGTCACACTCTTGCTGCCCTCCGACTTACAACCAATACACATATTCTCAAACATTTTTACAGAAAGTAAACTTCTACTTTAAACTCATTTTCCCATTGGTTTCCCATCTTCAAATGGAACCATACTAGAAGAAATTGCAACCCAAAGACCAACAAGGCAGAGTCACACTTTCACCTTTGTCTTTGTGCAGAATGAAGAGAAGGGAAAAGACTGCTGTGGATATGCCACTCCTGTAGATCTCAATCATCCAAGCAACCCTAAAATGAATTCTATACAAAGGCGAGTTTTAGCTCAAGTACAGTGCATTCATTCTCTAATGTACAAGATGTATAACAGTGAGATTCCATAGGCGGTACTGTCATAACCTTTTTTTTTTAAAGTTTCTGTTACTAGCACTCCTAAATTGATAGAAAAAGAAAATTATAAAAGATCATGAACTGCAGAAAGAATAATCACAGTGTATATTGCAGGGGAAAGGGCTATGGGTTTACTTTGAACCTCAAGCTCATATGTACTCCCTGCTCCAACTTCTACAGCTCAGAATTCACTTAGCACATCTTTGGGCTTTGCCCAACTCACTTACTTCTGTATCACAGGGCAACAAACTAAATCATAACTGCTCAACTACAGGCTCCTGGGAGACTTATAGAAACCAACACTAGGTGAAAAGTGATACTCAGTTTTTCTTGGAAACTTGAGGTCTCATGAAATGAAGTCAAGGGCTAGAATTACTGCAAAGAAGTTCAGCTCATTGATTTTTTTGGTCAGATAATAATGTAAACTTCAACTAGGGGAGCTTTTCCTCTGCCTCCTTCCTGGGAAGAAATCAAGCATTATATCCAGGAAAAATTTGAACAAAAAATGTAAAATCAGAGCTATCATGAACATTTTGGCATTGAATAGAAAATATTCTAATTGTTTACAACATAAAGAAAAATAAATGGTGCAGACACATAGATTTAATAAATTTGGGTTAATATACATCCTAATATAGCAAGGTTTCTAGATTTCTAGATGTCCCCATTATCATTCTGGTCACCACCCTTTGGACATGCTCTAGTGTTGTCAATGTCCTCCTTAAATTATGATGTTCAAAAAGGGATACAATTCTCCAGATGTGGTTTGATAGTGAAGTGTACAATCAGGCTATTACCTCCCTTTAAATGGTTCAATAACTTCTATTACCCCCCAGGACATATAGCCTATCACTGTAGCAAAATGACTGTCCTTAGTATTTGATACTGATGTTCCTGTATTCAGACACAGACAGGAAGAAATGTGTTTTTATGGGCCTTTTCAGTAGTAAGCTGGGTATTAAAAAAAAGGAGAGTATATTTGTGTTTGGAAGAAGAAAGGAATAAATGAACCATGGAATCTCTTTCAAGCCCTTTAGGATAAGGCAGTCCTTATAGAAGCAGGTTATTTTTTTTTCAAGGCAGTTTTTCCAGCACTGTAAGAAAGGGAAATACTTAAGAACTTTTTTATGTTCTTGGTATAAATGCCTTACAATGGGTTAGAATAAAAATGGTCCTTGTTTTCAAGCTTAGGTACCTTAATGAAAAAAAGAAAAGTAATATTTATGAAGTACCTGCAAGGTACATGCCAGGATCTGTGGTAAAATTGGTCGTATCTGTCTTCTCATTCAACGTTAACATAACCATATGTGTTTGTAATTAATTTTACTTTACTGGCAAGGAAACAGGCTCCAAGAGGTTATGTGACTCAAAGAAGATAATACCTCTAGTTAAATGCTAAGTCATTCTAACCGAAGCACTTGGTAATTCCAAAGTGTGCTTCAGATTTGAAAACTGGATGCTGAGATACTTCTAGGTTCTAATATGTAAAAAGCCTGGAAGTTGTTGTGCCCATCCTCAACAACGAGAAAATAGCCAAAGAAACAGAATCAATGATTCTTCTTAGACTCATCTGAGAGTTGAGGTCAGGGCAAACTGCAACCCTGAAATCTGAGGAAACATGCAAATACAGAGAATCACATCCAAGATTAGTTTGCCCAGAGCAGAAACCACTGAAGCCACAAACTCACAGGAATACTTAGATAATTTTAACAAATTGCTAGAGGCTGAATGTGGACTAGCTCTAGACTTATAAACTCCGGGGGCCCCAGACTTATGGATCCCCACACTTCTATGGGTTTTATATCTAAAAACCACACAAAGTTCTCACAGCAAAGATGCAAGAAAAATATCTTTGTTTTTCAGGCAGAGGAAGACAAAAAGTAGTAATTTTGAAATATGTCATGAGCATTCTTCATTTAAAAAGAAATATCAAATCTCCCAAGGGAACACAACTTCACCAAAGCCTGATGTACTTGGAGGAAGGGCAATTATTAGGTTGGTGCAAAAACAACTGCGGTTTTTGTCATTAAAAGTAATAGAGAACTTCAGCCCCCTCTAATTTCCCTGTCATACCTAATGGGAGAAAGAAACAAGCTAAGCTAAGATAAACTTCTGAAGCTCACAGCCCAAAGACTTACGCCCAATAATATACTGAGATTCATCATAAGATTACAGTCAACTTCCATTCCCCCTACACCTTACCACCACATCTTTAGATCTAAAGTATGATAACAGCACATTACAACTGAGAGGGAAGCAAGACACAGACCTATTTAAGAAGGAGCTTTTAGGGAAACACCAAAACAATAGATGAGGTAAAGTAAAACAAGGGCAATAGAGGAAACTAAAGTCTCTGGCATCTATACCTACAGAAAACATTAAATAGCTCAGCTACTAGCCAGGTTAACATAAAATTTCACATAAAAGGTCTAATTACTTCAAATTTCTATTATCCAATATATTATGCCCTGTTTCTGACAAACAACTACAAGCCATATTAAAAGATAAAAAAACCTCACCTTTTTGTAAAAAACAAAACAAAACAAAACAAAAACCTTTGGCGAGACAAAGCAATTATCATAACCACATTCAGATATGGCACAGATTTCAGAATTATCAAAGAGAGAATTTACAATAACTATGATAAATATAATAAGGGTACTAATGGAATTAAGAACATGCCATAAGATGGCTAAATTAAATACAGAGATGGAAACTCTAAGAAATATCAAAAAATGCTAGAAATCAAAAGCATTAAAACAGGAACTAAAGCATGCCTTTCTTGGGCTCATTAGAATACCAGACACAAACAAAACAATCAATGAGTTTGTAGACATGTCAATAGAAACCTCCCAAACTGAAATGGGGAGAGAGAAAAAGAATGAAAAAAAAAAAAACAGCAAAGAATATCCACCTAGCCACAGTGGCTCGCTCATGCCTAGAATCCCATTACTTTGAGAGGCTGAGACCTGAGGGTCATTTGAGGTCAGGAGTTCAAGACCAGTCTGGGCAACATAGCAAAACCTCATATCTAAAAAATAAAAAATGAAGAGAATATCCAAGAGCTTTGAGAAAAATTCAAAACGTATAAAATATGTTTAATTGCAATTCCAAAAAGAAAGAATGGAGCAGAAGACATATTTGAAAATATAATGAACAAAAATTTTCCAAAGTTCATGATGTACACCATCCACAGGTTTAGGAAGCTCAGAGAACAAGCAAGATAAATATCAAAATATCTACTCTCGGGCATACCATATTCAATCTGTAGAAAGAAAAATACAAAAAGAAAGTTTTCAAAAGAAGCCAGAGAGAAAAACCCACCTTACTTATAAAGGAATAAGGATAAGAATTATATCAAATATCTCAACAGAAATAATCCAAGCAAAAAGAGTAAAGTGAAATATTTAGCATGTTGAAAGAAAATGCCACCAATTTAGAATTCTCTATCCAGCAAATTTAACTTTCATGTGTGAAGGAGAAATAAAAACTTTCTCAAACAAAAATGGAGGAAATTTGTCCCCAGTAGACCTGCTTTGCAAGAAGTGTTAAAAGAAAGTTTTTCTAGCCAGGCATGGTGGCTCATGCCTGCAATTCCATCACTTTAGGAGGCTGAGATGGGTGGATTGCTTGAGGTCTGAAGTTCGAGACCAGCCTAGCTAACATGGAGAAACTTGTCTCTACTAAAAATACAAAAAATGAGCCAGGTGTGGTGGTGTGTGCCTGTAATCCCAGCTATTAGGGAATCTGAGGCAGGAGAATCACTTGAACCCAGAAGGCGAAGGCCTGCAGTAAGCCGATATTATGGCACTGTACTCCAGCCTGGGCAACAGAGTGAGACTCCATCACAAAAAATAAAAACAATTTTTAAAAAAGTTTTTCAGGAAAATCACATAAGTCAAGAAATTGTATCAACATAAAGAAAGGAAGAGGAGAGATCCAAGATGGTGGATTAGGAGCAGCTCAGGATTGCAGCTCCCAGTGAAAGTGCAGAGGGTGAGTGGACGCCACATTTCCAGATGGATTTTTATTACCCCCAGACCAGGAGATTCCCAGGCGGAGCAGCCCCACGGGTCGCCAGTGCGGCTGTTT
>CAUYQU010064379.1:0-21264 GCA_963574635.1 Cheracebus regulus
ATTACAGGAGCACCCAGATACATAGGGCAAGTTCTTAATGACTTACAAAGAGACTTAGACTCCCACACAATAATAGTGGGAGACTTTAACATTACACTGTCAATATTAGACAGGTCAACGAGATAGAAAATTAACAAGGATGTCCAGGACTTGAACTCAGACCTGGAACAAGTAAACTTAACAAATATTTACAGAACTCTCCTCCCCAAATCCACAAAACATAACATTTTTCTCAGTATCACATTATACCTATTTTAAAAGTGACCACATAATTGGAAGCAAATCACTCCTCAGCAATTGCATAGCATTTCACAGGTTTAAATAAAATATTGGTTGGCTGCTTATTTGTTATTTTCATCCCCTATTCCTTCCTGTGTCCATTGTTAAGCACAATTATTGGCATACAAGAGGTTTTTAATACCCATTTTTAGAGTGCATTCTAGCCTGGGCAATAAAACAAGAATCTTGTTCTCTCTCCCTCTTTCTCTTCCTCTTTCTCTCTTTCATTGTTTTTTTCCCTTTCTTTTGCTGTTTCTTTCTTACTCCTTTTCTTTCTTTAAGAAAAAAAAGACACCATGTACTCTCCTCTTATGTGCTTATTTTGCTTAACGTTATATTTTAGATTTGTCTGTGTTGATGCATAGTGTTGTTTACTCATTCAGTGTTATGTATGTATTTAATAGTGTTCCATCATACTTTGTTTTGTGCTTTGCTTTATTGTACTTCACAGATACTGCATTTTATTTTATAGGTTGATGGTTTGTGGCAACTTTGTGTTGAGCAAGTCTGTTGGTCTCATTTTTCCAGCAGCAGGTGCTCATTTTGTGTCTGTTTCATATTTTGATAATTCTTGCAATATTTCAAACCTTTTTGTTATTAATTTATCTGTTATGGTGATCTGTGATCAGTGGTCTTTGTTGTTACTATTGGAATTGTTTGGGGGCATCATGAACCACACCCGTGTAAGACGAGGAGCTTAATTGATAAATGTTATGTGTGCTCTGCCTGCCCATTTGACCGGTCCTTTCTGTCACTTTCCCTGTCCTCCTGCCTCACTATCTCCTGAGACAAAGCAATATTGAAATTAGGCCAGTTAGTAACCCTGTAATGGCCTCTAAGTTTTCAAGTGAAAGGAAGAATCACAAGTTTCTCACTTTAAATCAAAAACTAGAAATGGTTAAGCTTAGTGAGGAAGGCATGTTGAAAGCCAAGATAGATTGAGAGCCAGACCACTTGTGCAAAAGAGCCAACTTGTGAATGCAAAGGAAAAGTTCTTGAAGGAAATTAAAAGTGCTATTTCAGTGAACGTGCAACTGAAACAGCCTCATTGCCAATATGAAGAAAGTTTTAGTGTCTGGATAGACGATAAAACAAGCCATAACATTCCCTTATGCTGAAGATAAAAATCCACAGCAAGGCCCTAACTCTCTTCAGTTCTGTGACGGCCGAGAAAAGTGAAGAAGCTGCAGAAGAAAAGTTATTAGCTAACAGAGGTTGGTTCTTTTGGTTTGAGGATAAAAACGTTCTCCATAACACAGAAGTGCAAGGTGAAGCAACATGTGCTGATGTAGAAGCTGCTAAGATAATTGACGCAGGTGGCTACACCGAACAGATTTTCAGTGTGGATGAAACAGCTTTCTGTTAGAAGAAGATGCCATCTAGGATTGTCATAACCTGAGAGGTGAAGTCAGTGCCTGGCTTCAGAGGGCAGTCTGACACTTCTTAGAGGCTAATGCAGCTGGTTACTTTAATTTGAAGCTAGTGCTCATTTACCATTCTGAAAATCATAGGGCCCTTAAGAATTATGCCAAGTCTCCTCTGCCTGGGCTCTATAAATGGAGCAACAAAGACTGGATAGCAGTACACCTGTTTATAGCATGGTTTACTCAATATGTTAAGCCCACTGTTGAGACCTGTTGCTCAGAAAAAAGATTCTTTTCAAAATATTACTGCTCATTGACAGTGTACCTGGTCTTCTAAGAGCTCTGAGGGAGATGTACAAGGAAATGAATGTTGTTTTCATGCCTGCTGACACATCTGTTCTGCAGCCTGTGAATCAAGGAGTAATTCTGACTTTTGAGTCTTACTGTGAAACACATTACTTAACTAGAGCTGCCATAGATAGTGAGTCCTCTAATAGATATGGCAAAGTCCATTGAAAACCTGGAAAGGATTCACCTTTCTAGATGCCATTAAGAACATTCATGATTCATGGGAAGAGAACAAAATATCAACATTAACAGGAATTGAGAGGAAATGGATTCCAACCTTCATGGATGACTTTGAGGGGCTCAAAACTTCTGTGGAGGAAGTAACTGTAAATGTGGTAAAAATAGCAAGAAAATTTGAATTAGAAGTAGAGCCTGAAGATGTGACTACATTGCCAAAAATCTTATGATCAAACTTGAACAGAATTGCTGAACTTGAACAGAGTTGCCAAAATCTTGTGATCAGACTTGAAGAGTTGCTTCTTCTGGATGAGTAGAGAAAGTGGGAGCATACAGAAAACAAGTATTAAGTGGCACTAGGCCATTTAAATTTAAATCCCACTAGGCTACTAATTAAATATAATGGTCTAACACAAATAACAGAGACTAGCAGAGGGATTAAAAAATATAGCCCAACTATATAAGTTGGTTATAAGATGCTTCAAATATAATGACATAGGTAACTTAAAGGATAGAAAAACGATGTATTATGCAAAGTAATCAAAAGATAGCTGGAGTTGCTATAAAGTGGGAAAGAAAATGGCAGGAACTGCTGGGTGGGGTGGCTCACGCCTGTAATCCCAAAACTTTGGGAGGCTGAGGCAGGCAGATCACCTGAGATCGGGAGTTCAAGACCAGCCCGACCAACATGGAGAAACCCCCATCTCTAGTAAAAACACAAAATTAGCTGGACCTGGTGGAGCATGCCTATAATCCCAGCTACTTGGGAGACTGAGGCAGGAGAAATTGCTTGAATCCAGAAGGCAGAGGTTGCGGTGAGCTGAGATTGTGCCATTACACTCCACCCTGGGCAACAATAGTGAAACTCCATCTCAAAAAAACAAAGGAAAAATGACCAGGAACAAAGAGAGACTTCAGTTAAAGGGCCAAAATCACCAAGAAGGCACACTTGAGTAGTTTATAAATGTCAGTTCATTCCATTTGGTTGATAATGTTGTTTGTGTCCTCTTCATCTTGGCAATTTCTTTTCTTTTTTTTGATACAGTGTCTTGCTCTGTTACTCAGGCTGGAGTGCAGTGGTGGGATCACAGCTCACAGCAGCCATGACCTCGTGACTCAAGCGATCCTTCCGCCTCAGCCTCCCAAAGTGCTGGGATATTGCAGACATGAGCCACTGCACCCAGCCTGGCAAACTTTTTATGTAGGAGTTCAGACAAGTGTTTTAGTCTCTGTGGGCCACATGCAGTTTCTGTTACATATTTGTTTTCTGGTTTTTTTCCTTAAGCATTTAAGTATGTAAAACTTATTCTTAGCTCAGTGTACTTATTCTTAGCTCAGACTGTACAAAAACAGGATATAAGCCAGGTTTGGTCATGGAACATAGTTTGCTGACCAGGGATCTAAATAGATGCAGAAAAATCATTTGACCAAATCGAATACCTATTTGTGATTTAAAAAAAATTCTCAGCAAACTAGGAATAGAAGGAGACTTCCTCAGAGAGATGAGGGACATTCAAAATTTTCACTATGCCTCCTGGTGAGGAGGAAGGGAGGGCCATGGCTTTTTTCTTGGTGTTTGCAAGGAGTAGGGCAGATATAGTGAAAAGTTTCTGTCCTGGTTGGTCACTCTTTTCCCAACACTTTGGCTAGAAAGAGTAAGGTTTTCTTAGGGCCTGATTTGTCTGTGAACGTTGGCATGTCTGTGTTGCAGGTTCTTTGAAAGCCTGAGGCCTGGTTATGTAAGGAGTCAAAAAAAACCAAAAACTTCGGGACTTCATCATTAGGTCATTCCTGGGTCTCGGGTTACTAGCGAGTTTGTTTTCTTTTCTTCACTTTTCAGAATCTTCTGTTAGTTGCATTATAAATTTTATTCAGTTTTTTTTTTCCTTTTTGGTGATTAATGGGGGGAGTAGCATGGAATGTGCTTACTCCATCTTTTCATAAATTAGGGGTGTGACATAGCTTTTAAAAAATTATGTGTAACTAGTTCTCACAGTCATTTTTTTTTTTAAGCCTAAGGATTTTATTGGGGCAACTTTTGTTATTTTGTTAGCTTTTGAGCAGTATATTAACAAGAATATGTATATTGTTAAGACTTCATTTTAGTTCTGAGCATCTCCTTTTTAGTTTTATCAAGTTTTTAGGAAGCCTGTACAGATACGAATTTCTGTTGCATTTTTCCAAAGTACCCTACAGATAGCCAAAATAAGGAGTGGTTAGCATGCACTGTCTAGTTCTTCTTCTTTTTTTTTTTTTTTGAGATGGAGTTTCACTCTTGTTGCCCAGGCTGGAGTATAATGGTGTGGTCTTGGCTCACTTCAACCTCCGTCTCCTGGGTTCAAGCGATTCTTTTCTTGCCTCAGCCTCCCAAGTAGCTGGGACTACAGGTGCATGCCACCATGCCTGGCGAATTTTTGTATTTTTAGTAGAGACGGAGTTTCAACATGTTGGCCAGCCTGGTCTTGAACTGCTGACCTCAGGCCGTCCACCCACCTCAGCCTCCCAAAGTGCTAGGATTACAGGTGTGAGCCACTGCGCCCGCTGACTCATTCTTTTATTTAATCAAAGAATTTATTCTAATTTGTATAGAGTTTTTTTTTTTTTTGAGGAAGAAATAGTTGAGAGCTTATGACTGAAGACAGATTGTGTGCTGGAGGGAGCAGTTTGAATTAGGTTGGATTTAATTTCTTGAGCATTATCTGACCTTGCTTTTTTAGCCCCTGGGGGATAATTGGTGTTCTTTCTCTCAAGGCTTGAGACTTCTAAGATTGTTGTCTATAGTTTCTGAAAGCTTAGTGTTCTCACTGTCTTTATGACTAATAAGGTAGAAAAGTGCATAGTGTCCAGACTTTTATATAATGTGTTGACTATATTAACGTTCTCCTCCTTGCCTGAAAAAAAAGGTCTTCAGTAATGAAGAGAAGGAATCCAGCCAAGAGAAATTATACCAAGGTGTGGGAGGCCTAGGTGGGCAGATTGCTTCAGCACAGAAGTTCAAGACCAGCCTGGACAACATGGTGAAAGCCTGTGTCTACCAAAAAGTACAAAATTAACCAGGCATAGTGGCATGTGCCTGTGGTTCCAGCTATTCAGGAGGCTCAGGTGGGAGGATCATTTGAGCCTGGTAGGTTGAGGCTACAGTGAGCTGAGATTGTGCCACTGTACTATCACCAGGGTGAAAGAGTGAGAGCTTGTCTCAAAGAAAAAAAAAGAAATTATACCAAGGTAATTGCAGTTGGATAGTGGAATTGGATAGATTATTTGCATTTTAATTGTTTCTTAGTTGTGTTTGGTGAGCATAAACTTAGAAAATATCAAAAGAAATATATGTTTACATTCATTAACATTTTATTTAAGGATGTGATGCATTAAAGGCAATTTTTTTTTCTACATATTTTTATTGCTTAAAGGTGGGAAAGGTTTTTATTCCTGGACTGCCAGCTCCTTCTCTGACAATGTCCAACACAATGCCTCGGCCCAGTACTCCACTTGATGGCGTCAGTACTCCAAAGCCTCTTAGTAAACTCCTTGGATCATTGGATGAGGTAAGAAATGGACTAGGTGTTGTCAAAAAGTTAACATTTTTTAAAGAAGTTTGGTCAAATATTAGTTCTTTCCGTGGTTAATTTAATTTTAGTTAATATTCGGAGAATAAATGTTTTCAAACACAGGTGATTCAGTTAACATACATTGACCTCTCTTGTGATGTGTGTGGTACTTTTTGAAGGTGCTGGAAAGATGGAAATGATACATTCTTTTCCATCTAAGGATCTCACAATTGTGTGGATTTGATGTACTGTCTGCATAAGAAATTACAATTTAAGAAAGACTCATGACTTACGGATGAGTAAGAGAGTACCATCGTAGATTGATTGATGGAAAGATAACATCCAGTAGGAGGACGTGGCAAAATCAAAGCCTCATCTCTGAGAGACATGTTCCTTGCTTTGGACCTTGGGGATAAGTAGGATATCTGTATGTAGAAAGGGGCATTCAGGGCAAGGAGGAATCACACAGGCATAGACAGGAAGGCCAGATAATGTAGAACATTTTTTTTTTTTTAAAGATGGGGTTTCACCATGATGGCCAGGCTGGTCTTGAACTTCTGACCTCAGATGATCCACCAACCTTGGCCTCCCAAAGTGCTAGGATTACAGGTGTGAGCCACCGCGCCTGGCCCAGAACATTTTTTAATGGATGTTTGTATCTTCATCTAGTGCATAAGTTAAGGACTCAACAAATCTATAGAATAAATGCTTATAAAAGTACAAGTAATCTGTAGAGTGAGGCAGGATAGGGGTTGGATAACCTTTTTTGAACATTTTCTATGTGCTAAGCATTGTTCTCAGTGCTTTATTAGTATTAATTATTTTTTTAGACCAGCTTTATTGAGAAGATATTACTATGATTCTTTTTTTAACAAATGAGATAGAGGTTACAAATGAAATAAACCTAATAAGTGGTAGGACTGGGATTTACACTTACTAATGTGTTCTTAAAGGAAGAAAGGGCTGGGCGTGGTGGCTTATGCCTATAATCCCAGCACTTTGGGAGGCTGAGGCTAGTGGATCACAAGGTCAAGAGATCGAGACCATCCTGGTCAACATGGTGAAACCCCGTCTCCACTAAAAATACAAAAATTAGTGGGACATGGTGGCGCATGCCTGTAGTCCCAGCTACTACGGAGGCTGAGGCAGGAGAATTGCTTGAACCCAGGAAGCGGAGGTTGCAGTGAGCTAATGCCATTGCACTCCAGCCTGGGTAACAAGAGCGAAACTCTGTCTCAAAAAAAAGGAAGAAAGGATGAAAAAGTAGTTTTGTTTTGAATGCAATTGCCAGGGGATTACATGATTTTGAGGAAGGAGTTTGGAGTTTTTGGATCTGTGTTATAGATAGGTGTATTTTGGGATTAAAGGTAGAGACCAGTTAGCCTCCAAGTGAGGGTGTCTGTGTCAGCTTAAGAAGCATGAAGAGGGTCTGAGCTAGAGCACTGTGTGGAAAAGAGGGAATAACATGAGAGGCCTTGGGAGGTGGAAATGAGTTTGTCAGCTGATCGGTGTTGTGCTGCTGGGCTTGGGAAAGGTGATGTGGAACCAGGCTCCGAATTCTCTTAACCTGGGAAGGTAGCTGAATTTACCAAGTTAGGAAGCCTGGAGGAAAGTGGTGTGTATTAAAGGACATGTAAGTGTGGATGTTTAGGGACAGTTCGAAGGGAAGGTTAGTGCTATCAACTGTATTTGATAATGTGTGTCTTTAATATATTTTTAAACGTGCAACATTGAATTTTTTTCCATTTGTAGAACATTCAGAAGGGGAACTGGAGAGGTGTCAGAATGTTTTGTGTGATTTGTAAGAATTTCTTTTATAATGGAAAATGGTTTCCAACTTTTTTAGAATTCTATAAGCCTGGTAACAGTTACGTCTTTTTGATAGGTATAAGGTCATGGAAATGATAGTCTAACACATTGGGTGATGGCTTTTCTACTTCTCTGGCAGATTGTGCTAGTAGGCTTAGAGCCAGGACCAGTGGAGCTGAATTTTTCCTGGTAACTTTTAGAGTAGAATCTGGAATATAATAAATACATCTTAGTCTCAATTGTAAGTGTTGACAAAATATTCACTTGGAGATATATAAATTGAATTAAAGGAATAAAAAAAGGGTTGGTGGTCATGAGTGGAGATTTAAGATTGGAAGCATCTACATGCAGTTTAGTAACTAAGATCATTTAAATTTTTTGTTTGCATATCTGCAATTAAGCAAATAAATGCTTAATATATACATTTTAAGGTATATTTATATTTACATTTAATATATAAATGCAAATATATTTTTGAATAAATAATTGCCTATAGTGGAAATACCACTAAATACTGATCTCATTTGTTTGCTTTTTTATTACTGTCCTTTCTTCCTGGGCTCTTAATGCTTCAGCTGCTTCAAATCATAGTTTAGTCTTTTTTTTTTTTTCTTTTGACATGAAGTCTTGTTCTGTCACTCAGGCTGGAGTGCAGTGGTGCGATCTCACCTCACTGCAACCTCTATATTCTGGGTTCAAGTGATTCTCCTGCCTCAGCCTCCCAAATAGCTGGGACTACAGGCATGCACCACTACGCCTAGCTCATTTTTGTGTTTTTAGTAGAGATAGGGTTTCACCATGTTGGGCAGGCTGGTTTCCAACTCCTGACCTCAAGTGATCCACTTGTCTTGGCCTCCCAAAGTGCTGGGATTACAGACTTGAGCCACTGTGTCCGGCCCACAGTTTAGTCTTTAGCCCTGTAAGATTGCTAACAGTGCTGCTGGCCTCTCCTTCTTAGCTGTGACTTCCTTGCATATTATCAGCCTTTCCGTAAGTTCCTTGTACCACCAACATTTGCAGGTGGCCAGAGCAGGAAAAGCAAGGTTCTCTGAGAACGTTGGACCCCTCCCTGTAGTTGCCTTCTTTAGGTGAGAACGTTGGCCCTCTTCCCTGCAGTTGCCTTCTCCCCTAGATCTTGGTCCCTCAAGTCCAGGTTGCTTCCAGAGCTTTCCCACAGCCATCAATCAGATGTTTTCCTTTTATCTACCTTTTCTGACTGTTTTCTTTGAGGACCTTGGTTTGCTGGTACTTCATTGTATGTGGAACAAATTTTTTTAAAGAGCCGGGGTCTTGCTGTGTCACCCTGGCTGGAGTGCAGGGGCTATTCACAGGTTCACTACAGCCTCAAATTCCTAGGCTCAAGTGATTCTTCTGCCTCAATCTTCTGTGTAGCTGGGACTATACAGGTGTGCACCACCATGTTTGGCTTGGAGCAGAACATTTTCGAATCATTACATATAATTGTTCATTAGACCATATGCAAAAAAGAAATAGTTTCTTTGTCCTTAATTTCTCAGAAAACAATTCATTTGTGTTATATTTATGACTTTTACAGGTTGTTCTGTTGTCCCCAGTTCCAGAACTGAGAGATTCTTCAAAACTTCATGATTCTCTCTATACTGAGGATTGTACTTTCCAACAGCTTGGCACTTACGTTCATTCTGTCAGAGATCCTGTCCATAACAGGGTCACCCTAGTAAGTATAAACATTTGGTAGCTTTCCAAGAGATGGGCTAGCATTTCAAATTTGACAGAATACAGAATTTTGTCTGAAAATGACCACAAACATTTCTCATGATTTACAAAATCTATTGTAATATGTCATTTTTTGGCTCTGTTTTACCTTTTACTATACAGTAATTCTGCTTGTTTTCTATAGTTTCTCTACTACTAAAAACTTAATGGCAACAAAAGCTTAGTTGAATTGCATATTGATATGATTTTTTTTGTCTTTTCATTAAATGTCCTCCCTTTGATGGTGGTGACTCACTGTCTGTATAAAGATTAGACACTTTTTATTAAAACAAGCATTTTGGAAAACATTTTGCAAATAATTACATTTAAAGTTTCTGAAATTTGGAAGTTTTCATTTCTGTTTTGAAAATTGTTTTTCATTTATTTTATTGCTTTGATAGGCAAAGTCTTGTACCAGCTATTTTTAAGACATTAAAGACTTAGAATGTACAGGTTTTACTTACTTCCTCATTTATTTCCATCTAGGAACTGAGTAATGGCTCCATGGTTAGGATCACTATTCCTGAAATTGCCACCTCTGAGTTAGGTACGATTGAGAAGTTTCATTTATAAGATGTGAAGTAATTGTGATTTACATTAATAATTCAGGTTTTAAACATTGTTTTGGCATTTTTGAAGCCACTGGATCAAGTTCTTAGCTTTGTAGAGGAATTTTAAAGAGCTAGGGAGTGCTTTGTAACGTCCACTCTATGTATGCTCTGAAGCTGGAGTACAGGTGAAGGATGTGTTTGTTCTGTTCCTCTGAGATGCTTCTGTTGAGGAATATCATGCAGTGCAATAATATATGGACATGCTGGCCGGGCATGGTGGCTCACACCTGTAATCCCAGCACTTAGGGAGGCTGAGGTGGGCGGATCGCTTGAGGTTGGGAGTTCAAGACCAGCCTGATTAACATAGTGAAACGCTGCCTCTACTAAAAATACAAAAATTAGCCAGGCGTGATGGCACACATCTGTAATCCCAGCTACTCGGGAGTCTGAGGCATGAGAATTGCTTGAACCCAGGAGGTGGAGGTTGCAGGGAGCTGAGATCGTGCCACTGCACACTCCAGCCTGGGAAACAGAGCAAGACTCCATCTCAAAAAAAAAAAAGCCTGTATAATATAAGGAAGTTCATGACATCTCTTGGTTTCAGATTCTAATTGCCAAAGCAGGACATTGGCAGATTGTAGACTAGAATGACTTTTTCGTTTTAGGAATTTTCATTGGGAAGTAAATGGTATTCCAAATTGATGTAGAGATTCCTTGCCTTCTAAGAGGTATTTTGTAATCACAAAGCCAGGTACCAGAAGTATTATAAGCCTAAGCAAAATATATACAAACAAATAATAATGGAGGAAATTAAATAAAAGCAAAAAATCTTACCTGTTTATAGCCAAACAGAAGCTCCATAGTTAATGCATGTAAGTTTATGTACTTTACCTACAAAGGGTTCTCTCACACACTCATGCAGCATTGGGTTTACACTTACTTTGGATTCAGTTATGACATACTTGGTTATTTGGTATTTTAATATTACTTGTTTCCAACCTGTGCTGTTTGAGTGTGCACATTGCAAAATGATGGGACAGAGGATGTGTTGCTGAGGATGGGCCCAGTGACATGACAGTGGAAAGGGAAAAAAGAATCCTGGAAGAGAGGATATGGGAGTACAAGCAGTTCAGAGTTGTTTACTACTAAAAGCAGATTCGGATCTCTTCACAGTGGTAGCCCTGGCCACTCTGAGGGGCTCATTGTATGACAGTGTAGTGCTATAATTGACATTCATACTAATGACTGTGAGCCATTGAGAATTGTATAAGACCAGGTGTGGTGGGCTCATTCTTATAATCCCCTCCCTTTGGGAGGCTGAGGTGAGGGAATTGCTTGAGGCCAGGAGTTTGAGACCAGCCTAGACAACATAGCAAGACGCTGTCTCTACAAAAAGGAAAATAAAATTAGCCAGGTGTGCTGGCATGCATCTGTAGTCCTAGCTACTTGGGAAGCTGGAGCTGGTGGATCACTTGAGGCCAGGAGTTAGAGGTTACAGTGAGCTATGATTGTACCACTGCACTCCAGCCTGGGAACAGAGGAAGACCCTGCTTCCCCTTACCTAAAAAAGAATAGTGTAAATTACGTGGTATTAACTGTTAACCCTTTTAAGGCAGAGAGCATATGAAACATTTTAGAAACTGAACGATGTCAGAAATAAATAAAAGTTATAAAGCTTTGGTTAATAGGCATGTTTGCTCATTTAGAACATCTTGTAATGCTAACAAGCACTGCCGTTTGTGGATGCATATATTGAATATTATATATTTACTGAAGTATTTAGACAGTATTTTATATAAATGTGTAAACATAGAAGTTATATGTTTTTCATAGTGACTTTGTTTTTTTTTGAAATGGAGTTTCACTCTTGTCACCCAGGTTGGAGTGCAGTGGCGTGATCTCGGCTCACTGCAGTCTCCAGCTCCTGGGTTCAAGCCATTCTCTTGCCTCAGCCTCCGAGTAGCTGGGATTATAGGCGCCTGTCACCACGCCCAACTAATTTTTGTGTTGTTAGTAGAGATGGGGTTTCACCATGCTGGCCAGGCTGGTCTTGAACTCCTGACCTCAGGTGGTCCACCCGCCTCAACCTCCCAAAGTGCTGGGATTACAGGCGTGAGCCACCGTGCCTGGCCCATAGTGACTTTAATTTGTCATTGAGCTAGAACATCTTTAAGAGTGAAAGGGGGAACAGTAATTGCTGGGGCAATGGATGTAAATCAGGAATGTCTATGGCAAACTGGGCTATTTGATGACTTTATTTTGGATCCAGAATTAATGATCAAAGAACTGTCCTCAGATCTCTTTGAAGCCCTGTTGAATTCAGTAGTTGGTTTTAGTTTCAGAGTTTTGACTAGGTAATGTTTGCATCTCATTGGCTCTTTAATGACAGTTTTCATAATAATTGGCCTTTACATAGTAGAAATTAAAAAAACTTTGTTATTGAAAGGTGAAAAGAAATGCATGCAGAATAAGAATACTAAAATTAATCTTTGCTTTTAATAGTACAAACGTGTTTGCAAGCAATTAAGTTTATCCTGCCAAAAGAAATAGCAGTTCAGATGCTTGTCAAGTGGTATAATGTCCACAGTGCTCCAGGAGGACCCAGTTATCACTCAGAGTGGAATTTATTTGTGACTTGCCTCATGAACCTGATGGGTTATAACACAGACCGCTTAGCATGGACTAGAAATGTAAGTAAATATAATTGTTTTCTTTATGAGTTATTCTGTTAATGTAATAACTGTATAATTGGTAATATAACATTCAGAGTATATAATAGGCATACTATATTGAAAATAATAGAATAATACTAAGGTTTATTGTATCTATATAGTATAAATCAAATCTCATTTAATATTTAATATTAACATTTTACTAGTAATTTTTACTGAGCTTTAGAATGTTAAAGCTTATATGACTATGTCTCATTTCACTTTTGTAAAATGACTGCAAGTTATGGTAGGATTTCTGATAGTTTTGGTTTTATTGATGAAGAAACTGGATCACAAAAAAATCACAAATGTGATTTTTTAAAAAACTACTAGACTGCATCTTCTGACTTTTTGCTTAACATTCTTTTCTGAAGACAAGATTGTCTTTTTACACACATGTTGCTCAGGATGTGAGGAGGACGGTTTGATTTGCAGGGATTTAAAGTACTTTAGCCTGTGTATCTACTCCGTTCATGGTATAAAGCCTTATCTCTTACCCTCTTCCCACAGGAACATCCTTACAGGCCCTTATTAGATTGTTTACAAAATCAGCAGAGTGGTGTCTTCAGTATTGGTGATCTCCTTCTAGCTTTGGAGATCACTCCCAGGACAACCTTGCCTGGGTCACTCTGAAAAACAAATTACTCTTGATTATAATTACCCTTTTTCCAGGTAACTCAGCTGTACCATTCTATGCGTTTTAGCCTTGTACAGCAAATCCAGTTTTAAAAATTGTTTTTGTCTCAATTATGAAAGGAAAATTTGGAAAATGGAGTAATTAAGAAAATAATTATACTACTCAGAGATAACCACTCTAAATATTTCATGTCACCTTCTATATAAAAAATCACTGAAAATTTCCCATATCATTAAGAAATTTTTTCAAAAAATCTCCATCATTTAATCATTGTATAGTTTTATCATAATTAACCAATAGCTAATAATTGTGCCTTGTGAATCTTTTTTTTTTCCTTATTATGAGTAATTTATAAACATTCTTTTTCACACAAATCTTTAACCATATCTCTAGTTACTTCCCAAGAATTGAATCTTAGAAGAGAGACTGCTGGGTCAAGTAATGTTTGGAAAGGGGTTCCCAGGTGACATTCTTACTAGCATCATTTAAAAGTGCCCATTTCACCACAGTGTTTATTTGTGGTGTGGTGAACCTTTGCCAGCTTACTGAGAAATTGTATCTTATTTCTGTATAAGTAAATGGGAATGGTTTTTTTCAAAGTCTTATCAGTTATTTATAGTTATTATTTTTTGATTTATATTTCATGTTGTTTATGTTCCAGTCTCTTCTCAGTCCAGTGGCCAAAGTAATCCCGTGTGATAAAGTCAGGTCACGTTAGTCATGCCTCTGCATAGAATCCCCCAGTGACTTCCCATGTCACTCAGTAAAGGCCGTATAGGCCTGCAAGATGCCATGTGACCCAGCCCTTGCTTACTCTCATGTCTTATGCTTTGCACATACCATCCCAGCCACCTTGGCATTTGCTTGTTTCCTGAGCACTGCCAGGATGTTTTTGCCTCTGAATGTTTGCACATGCTGTTACCTCTGTGGAAAATAACGTGCTTAGGTCTTTATTCAGATGTCACCTCAGTGCTGCCTGTCCTGTCTTCTATGTAGAATTATACCTGCCTTCACACCTTTAGTGCCATTTACCTGTTTTATTTTTTTTTCTCAATTAAATATAATATACTATATATTTTACTTATTTTGTTTTGTGTCTCTCTTCCCCCAACTGGAATGTAAATTCTAGAAAGGCAAAGATTTTCATTTAGTTTTGTTTACTACTGTCTCTCTCTCCAGGAGCTATGGTATTGCCTGGCATAGAAGGTTACTCAGTGAACATTTGTTGAGTGAATGCCGTTTTCCATCTGACTGAGATACTGTTTTTAAGAGTTGTGTCTATTTCAGTATGTGAAGGAATTGCCCTTTGCAATTTCCTTGAGAAAAATCTTATGGGAAAATAGGGACAATTTTCTTTCTTTTTTTAAACGAAGTCTCACTGTGTCGCCCAGGCTGCAATGCAGCGGTGCTTTCTTGGCTCATTACAACCTTTGCCTCCCAAGTTCAAGCGATTCTTGTGCCTCAACCTCCTGAGTAGCTGGGATTACAGGCATGCACCTCCACACTTGGCTAATTTCTGTATTGTTAGTAGAGACAGGGTTTCACTGTGTTGGCTATGCTGGTTTCAAACTCCTGACCTCAAGTGATCTTTCCACCTTGGCCTCCCAAAGTGCTAGGATTACTGGCCTGAACCACTGCACCTGGCCTTTTCTTATTTTAAACAATTATATCAAAGTGACCTTATCTCCAATTTTTGTGTTCTTTGTTACATGTGAAAAGATTAAGCCTCATAGAAACTGGTTTTTTACATTATGAAAAAGCATGTCAGCTTTCTGTAGTTTTGTCTATCATTGTCCTTGGAACTTGTTGATGAGTACAGATTGTTGTGTCCCGTGTTCTCTGGCAGAGAACCTATGCCCCCTTGCATTTCCATGTTGTAGGGAGGACGGAGCACATACCCATTTTTTCCTTTGCAAAGAAGGACATGGGTCTTTGACTTACTTATTGCATGATAATTATGAAGGAAGGAATAAGGAAATAATTCTTGAGGCCAAGTTGCTTTGCCATTTATTTATAGGACTGCATGTTTAAACCTTTGCTATCTTTTGTCCTCATAGTCAAAGCTCAGGATGAAATGGTCCTCATTGGCAAATGGTTTTCATTTTGCTTTGTCCAGATTTATTCTCTTTTTGTTTTCATATATATAATGTGGAGGAGTACAGGATTTCTGCCAGTGACTAGTTACACAATTTTTGGCAATTCTTTGTGCTTTCTTTAATTTGCTAATGTGTTAAATGAGAACACTGGACTGTGCATTGTAGGAACAGTTGCATTTGGGGTTAACTTTTTGTGGCTTTTGGGCTGCTCTTTTTTTCATTAGATAAATATTAAATCCCTGTTGTGAGCCAGCATGATGCCAGGTTTCTCACATATACCCTAAACAGGACAGAATGTTCTTCCAGAATTGACTGTCATGGGGGAGACAAATAAATAATATTTGATATGTGTGTTATGATAGATGAAGGATAGAGGTCCATAGGAGCATATAACAGGGTTGGCTAACCTGAGACACATTGAAAGAATGAAGATTAAACAGATCTATGCATGACACAAAGAGCCATCCTTATCAGGTAGTTTCTACTTTCACATAACTCCAGGCCTTATGAATCTGATAATTATAGCAGGGACATTCTTATTGACTGTGGGACTTTGTGTATTTGTGTATTATGTTATATATTGGTTGAAATTTTAGGTAAAATGGTTACTATTTTATTTGTTGCTTTGATTTCACCAGGTTTTTTAATACTATGTATGAGTCGAGCTATTTTTCATTTGAATATTTCACAAGCAGACCTTCTCTCTCAATAACATTCAGTTTTAAAAATCATTTTATTGCTACCTATATTTAGTTTTTATATAGAAATCAACTCTGTTTAGGTGAGTGAATCGATAAATGTGTAAGTTTTTTAGCATAGGAAAATAGCCATTGCCATTTATAGAGTTACATTTTATTAGTTGATAGTGCCCATGTGAAGTAGCTGGGGCAGCAAAGATTATGCCAGGGGAAATTAAAGAAGAGTGACTTGTAGAAAACTGCTTTTATGTAGTTGTATTAGTTAGAAGAGAGGCTCACTATTGTAACAGAAAGGCCTCAAAAGATACAATGGCTCAAACACAATAAAAATGTTTGTCTTGCTTATATAACAAGGATTAGCCGATAAACAGACCACACAGTTATTTAGGCACCCAGGCTGATGGAAGATCTTTTGTCTTCAGTTCAAAGATTGCCATTGGTTGACTGTATTCCAGTCAGGTTGAAGGGACAAAGAGCCTGGAGGAGCAGGTGCAGGACTGAACTGGTCCTGGAAGTGATGACAATGACTTCCATTTATAATTAACTCTGTCAAAGGGTCACACCTAACTTCAGAGGAGGCAGGGGTATATATGTAGTCTGCCTGTGGGTTCAGGAGAAAGAGGGAGACAAAGATTTTGCAGAGTAGCTATTTGTCTCTGCCATAGAATTGTTAGTTTACTGTAGATGGACTGTAAATAAATGTTTGTGTAGTTCTAACATTTGACTGATACTGGGTTGATCCTTTGAGACTCGGCATATTGTGGATATGCCTAAAGTTTCTTATTCTACCAGAGGTGTGATGTAATCTTTGTTACAGAAGTAGGAGAGGGAAGGAAACTGCCATTAAAATTAGTACTTAGGAGCCCAGGCACCATACTAGATGTTTGCATATATTAATATGATTTCATTTTATCTTCACAGTGACCTAGAAGAAAGATATTTAAATAATGACTTTCCAGATTAAAAAATGAGTTTTGATGGCTTCCCTCAGTTTCCATAATTGGTAGGGCTGATTTCTGAATCCTTTAAGTTGATCAGTTGACAGGAATGTATTTATGACTTTTGTCTTTTCTTTTGGGGTTGCTTTTCAGTTTGACTTTGAAGGATCACTTTCCCCTGTCATTGCACCCAAAAAAGCAAGGCCTTCTGAGACAGGATCTGACGATGTAAGCACTATTATTTCTTGCTAATGTAAATTAATTTATGGATTCTCATACTAGCCTCTCACTTCTGTGGTATTGCTATCAATTCCTGTATCTTTCCAGCACCTTTCACTTTATTTATTTTAATACTGAATAACAATTATTTGAAGATTGGAATCTGTTACATTTTCTGTGTTCTTTAATGATTATCTAAACATTAATATATGTATTGCTGCATGATTTCAGTTTCAGTTTGTAGACATTTTATTACCAACTGATTACCTGAAATGATAGCATTTATCTTTTTTATGCAGTGTTTTTTAAATTAAAGCTCTCAATCATATCAGGTTCCATGATATACTCTTAAGTGGCCCAAATACATATTTTTAAATCGTGGTATAATTTACAAGAATGAAATCTTCACATCTTAAGTTTACAGTTTGATTAGTCTTAATGTATGCTCACTTATATAACCCACACTTCTTTAAAGACACAGAATATTTTTATAACTCCATAAAATTTCCTTGTGCTGTTTTTAATCAGCTTTCACTAGCAATCACTGATCTGAATTCTGTCACCATATCTTAGTTATACCTGTTCTAGAACTTGAGGTAAATGAAATAATATAGTATGTAATCTTTGGTATAAGATTTCTTTTATTCAGCATAATGCTTTTGAGATTCGTTCATATTGTTACATATACCAGTAGTTTGTGTCTTTTTATTGCTGAGCAGTATGAATATACCATAGTTTGTTTATCTACCCTTCTGCTGGTAGATTATCTAGGCTATTTCAGTTCTTTTTTTTGTCAGTCTTATGAATAAAGCAAGGCTATTTCAGTTCTTTTTTTTGTCAGTCTTATGAATAAAGCAAGCTACTACTAACATTCGCTGTCAAGTCTTTGTGGACATATATTTTCTTTTTTTTTTCTTTTTACTTTTTGAGTCAGAATCTTGCTCTGTCACCCAGGCTGCAGTATGGTGGCATGATCTTGGCTCACTGCAACCTCTGCCTCCCGAGTTCAGGCAATTCTCTTGCCTCAGCCTCCCCAGTAGCTGGAATGACAGGTGTGTGTGACCACACTTGGCTAATTTTTGTATTTTTAGTAGAGACGGGGTTTCGCCATGTTGTCTAGGCTGGTCTCAAACTCCTGGCCTCAAGTAATCTGCTCACCTTAGCCTCCCAAAGTGCTGGGATTACCGGTGTGAATTTTAATTTCTTTTTTTTTTTTTTGAGATGGAGTCTTGCTCTATTGCCAAGCTGGAGTGCAGTGGCACAATCTTGGCTCACTGCAACCTTTGCCTCCCGGGTTCAAGCGATTCCCCTGCCTCAGCCTCCCCAGTAGCTAGGACTACAGGCGCATGCCACCACGCCCAGCTAATTTTTTGTATTTTAGTAGACATAGGGTTTCACCGTGTTGGCCAGGATGGGCTCAGCCTCCTGACCTCGTGATCTGCCCACCTTGGCCTCCCAGAGTGCTGGGATTACAGGTGGTGAGCCACTGTGCTTGGCTTTAATTTCCTTTAAACTAAAATTTATGCCTATAATTTTTAATTTCTTTTAATTTTTTAAAATTAAAATTCATGCCTATAATTTTTAATTTATTTTAATTTAATTTCTTTTAAATTAAAATTCACACCTGTAATTGCAGCACTTTTTGGGGTAGGGGCAGGAAGACTGCTTGAGCTCAGGAGTTTGAGACCAGTCTGGGCAACATATTATAGTAAGACCTTGTCTCTACCAAAAAAATTTAAAAATTAGCCAGGCATGATGGCACATACCTGTAGTCCCAGCTACTTGGAGGCTAAGGTAGGAGGATGGTAAGCACTGTTTCATGTGCTTATTGGCTACTTATGTATCTTTTTGTGAAGTTTTTGTTCAAGTCTTTACCTACTTTTTATTAGATTTTAAAAAATATGTAAGCTGTTGAAGTTCATCTACATGTTCTAGACATGAGTTCTTGACCATATTTTCCCTTAGTATGTGGCTTAACAGTGTCTTTGATGAGCAGAATTTATTTTGGTTATCCAGTTTATTAGTTTTTTCTTTTATGGTTAATTCTTTTTATCTAGTCCAAGAATTTTTAAGTCAGAATAACACACTGTATTAAGCCTTATAACAACACCAGTAAATTCCAAGATCTGGAAATAGCATAAACCACATTCTCTGAACCAAATGCAGTAAATCACAAGTAGAACCAAAATAGACTGAATATTTGGAAAATGTAGGACACAGTCTGAATATAAAAATCAGTTGATTATTAGATTATATTATTAGCTCTGACATCTTATATATGTAGAAAGATGAATTCACCAGCTGAATGCAGGTGGACCTTCCCTCTTAACAAAACAAAGTTCAGTGTAGTGGCCACTAACCTGCCATCTACTTTTCCTATAAAACCTAGCCTGAGATAATCTTAAATTTTCTCTCTCAATCTCTACGTAAATAGTAGAATCCTTCTCCCATTGTCTTTCCTAAAAGGACATGACAAGATTTTTATTTTTATTTTTTTTATTTTTATTTATTTTATTTTTTTATTTTTAAAGATGGGGTTTCACCATATTGGTCAGGCTGGTCTCGAACTCCTGACCTCAGGTGATCCACCCACCTCAGCCTCCCAAAGTGCTGAGATTACAGGCATGAGCCACCACGCCCGGCTAAGATTTTTTTTTTAAATGGTTTTTAAAGGCGGCTTGCCTTAACGTTTATAACTGGCATCTGGAAAATGTGCGCTATTTTATAATTCCTTCATTCTTAGTATTTTTTTTTTAAATATATAGTCTTAGATCACCTTAATGTGAAAATGAAACTTGAGTTGTTTTAAGTGAATTAATTTTATTTTCTAATTATATTTTAAGGAGGTATTTTTAAAAATTAATATTCTTTTTATTCTTCTCAGGACTGGGAATATTTACTAAATTCAGACTACCACCAGAATGTTGAGTCTCATCTTTTGAACAGAGCCTTGTGTTTGAGTTCTTCAGAAGTTTCACAGATGAAGGATGAGGATTTTTCACAGAATCTCAGTCTGGATTCTTCTACACTTCTCTTTACTCACATACCTGCAATTTTTTTCGTTCTTCACCTGGTGTATGAGGAGCTTAAGTTGAATACTCTAATGGGAGAAGGAATTTGTTCACTTGTTGAGCTTCTCGTTCAGTTGGCAAGGTAAATTAGTTTGTAGGTTAGAAACTGGCAGGAAGTCCTTAGATGGCTGTCTTTTCCATGATACCATATAGGGACCCTGTAAATAAGTTTCTGAAGTCTACCTTCTCCGAAAACTAGGGCATCTGTAAACCACAGAGTTGTTTGAAGATACTGGTTATGTAAGGGCTTGTGGGCCATGCAGGGACTTTTAGTCTTTGTCCTGAGATTAGTGGAAGGTCACGAAAAAATGGAGATGACCTACTCAGATTTTCATTTTGACAGGATGACTGGCTACACTGTGGTGGGAGTTCTAGAATAATATCTGCTGCTTTATAATAATACCCACATTCAAATAGTGCTTTATAGCTGACAAAATCATAGTTTACATATAAAGTCTCAAGGTAAGATTCCTATTTTAGTGATGAGGATACTTGCCTAAATTTGTTTCTAAGAATATGGGTATTTGATAGTTGTAGACTCATTCTGCTATGCTATCCTTGTTGCAATCTGAGGTCGTCCCTGTCTTTGAGGCACTGATAGTAGATTCACAATAAGATAGTTCTAATTTGTTTCAACACCTTTCAATAGCTTTGAAGCATCTTGTGTATGGCTCTGAATTCTGGGGTCATACTTATGTGTTGTTTGAGCCTTTATGACCTTTGGTGATAAAGAAGTTGAATTTGAATTGAAATGTCAAACTCTGAGTAAAGACATAGTATATTTTCTAATTTCTGTTATCTTTTTTGAGATCTTGAAATTCAATCCTGAGACATGGCGATTTTAATTAATGGTAAATTTCACTTAGGATGTCATTACTATCATGAAAATTCTTTTGCAATTAAGTAATTTCCAAACCATAATCATGGCTTTCTGGAATAAGTAACATGTATGATGTTTTACATTTTGTCAGGTTTTTTTTTTTTTTTTTTTTTTTTTTTTTTTTACGTACATTATATTTTTTAATATTTTTTTGGGGGGGGGGGGACACGGGGTATTGCTCTGTCACAAAGGCGGGGGTGCAGG
>CAUYQU010064381.1:0-77296 GCA_963574635.1 Cheracebus regulus
CCCAGCAATTGCATAGCATTTCACAGGTTTAAATAAAATATTGGTTGGCTGCTTATTTGTTATTTTCATCCCCTATTCCTTCCTGTCTCCATTGTTAAACACAATTATTGGCATAAAAGAGGTTTTTAATATGCATTTTTATACTGTATTCTAGCCTGGGCAATAAAACAAGAATCCCATTCTCTCTCCCTCTTTCTCTTCCTCTTTCTTTCTCTCTTTCATTCTTTTTTTTCTTTCTTTTGGTGTTTCTTTCTTTCTCCTTTTCTCTCTTTTTCTAAAAAAAAAGAAAACATATTAAGGAATATAATGAATTAGATAGGAAATCTCATTACTAAAAAAAGTTGTTTTTCTCCTAATTTAACCTGCAAAATCTGTACAAATGCAGATAAATTCAAGATATTTTTTCACCTTTATAGATTTTTTTTTCTAAATATTGTAAGAGAAAAACCCACAAATAACTGAGGAAATCCTGAAAAGGGAAACTTGACTTATCAAGCTGAAAGTGTTCTTATAAAATTATATTAAGAGTTCAATATTAACACAGGTTTAAAAAATCGAACCAAATGGTCTATATAAAAGCCTGTGTAATATATATCTATATGCATATATGTGTGTATATATGCACATGTTTATGTGTATGCATGAATATACCTGTATAATAAAGTTGCAATAGTAGATCACTGATAGAAATGATGGAAGAGGAAAAAAGTGAATTTCAACTTCATAGTAATGTCATCAATTAATATTCAGTCAGTTGATTGATTCACTCCAGTTGAACCAAAAACCTAAATGTAGGTAGTAATATATATATATAGAAGTAACATTTCAAAATATTTAGAAGAAAATATAGTATATTTACAACTTTGAGCTAAGGAATAATTTCTCAAACAAGACACAAATCCTTCAAATTATAAAGCTTTCTGTATAAATTGTGCTCTAATAAAATTAAGCATTTCTACTTATCAAATGATAAATAAATAAATGATAGTTCTGTGCTTGCCAAGGTTGAGGGCTTCTTACATATACTGATTGATGTACTTCCTACATATACTGACTGATATCTCATGTCTGCCTAAAAAGTATAAAACTAAGCTGTGACCACCTTGGGTACATGTCATCAGGACTTCCTGAGGCTGTGTCACGGCACGTCCTCAACCTTGGTAAAATAAACTTTCTAAATTATTTGAGATCTGTCTCAAATTTTTGCGGTTCACAGAACTATCATTTTGGAAAACAATTTAGCAATACCCAGGAAAGTAGTAGAACTATATAACTGCATCTTTGATATTCTTCAATTTATTGGCAGGCGCACGTGCGTGCAGGCGTGCACACACACACACACACACACACACACACAATGTTGAAGGTGGCTCCTGGTAGGAGGTGACTGGATCATGGGGGCGAGTTCTCATCAATGGTTTAGCACCATCCTTCTTGGTACTGCCCCCTTAAGACTGAATGAGCTTTCTGAAATCTAGTCATTTAAAAGTGTGTAGCAGCTCCCACCTTGCTCTCTTGCCCCTGCTCTGTCTATATGACGTGTGTGCTCCCCTTTTCCCTTGTGCCATGATTGTAAGTTTCCTGAGGCCTCCTCTAAGCAGATGCTAGCATCATGCTTCTTATCCAGCTTGCAGAACCATGAGCTAATTAAATGTCCTTTTCTTTATAAATCACCTAGTCTCAGGTATGTCTTTGTGGTAACGTGAGAATGAATTAATACAATGCATAAAGAAACTCTTGTTTAGAGCACTAGGAGAAACATTTCAGAATGTCCACAGTGGCATTTTTGAAACAGCAAAATATGGGGTAAAATCCCACCAATAGAATAATGGGTAACTGTTGATATAGTCATACAGTTGAATACTGTAGAGTAGGGAAGTAAATGAAGAATAGTTATATACAGGAACATGTGGGAATCTCTAAATATAATATTGAGAAAAAAAAAAAAAACAGAAGAACACATATGATTCTATTTACTTAAAGTTCAAAATAAAAGACAAAATATAAATAGATTTCTACTTCTTCCCATGAATTATCTGCAATAGAAATTTCCATTCCATCATAAAAGCAGTAAAAACAGTATAAAATAGATGGGACTGTTTACAGATATTTGACAACATGCTGCACAGAACTGTGATTCCAATGAGAAAGAAAGCAAACAAGATAAGCCATACATTGCCCAGTTTACTACCAGGATTCAGTTTCCAGGCCACATCACAGGGAGAAGAAAATGAAACAGAGCCTGGAGTTCACACTGAGGTGAGAAAACTTGTAGGACTTCAGGAAAGCTGAGACAGTTGTATACAAGAATATTGAAAATGATGATACCAAAGAGAAGTAAAACTTCCAAGATCTTCAGAAGTGTCCCACTGAGTACCATTGGCCATGTACTGATGGAGTCATGCACAGAAAAACCCCACAAGAAGAGAGTAGAAATAATGACTCCTGGAACCAATGAAAAGCTAGGAATAGTTGAAGTTGTCACTACCAGAGCAACCTCATAACATAAATAAATAATCAGTCCAGGCAATGTGGCTCATGACTCTAGTTCCAGCATGTTTGGAGGCCAAGGCAGGAGAATCACTCGAAACAAGGAGTTCAGAAACAGCTTGGTCAATGTAGCGAGACCCCATCTCTAAAATAAATAAATAAATAAATAAATAAATAAATAATCCAGGAGTTTTGACATGTGCCTGTAGTCCCAGCTACTCAAGAGGCTGAGGCAGGAGTATCACTTGAGCCCAGGATTTGAGGTTACTGAGGTCACAGTGAGCTATGATTGCACAAGTGCACTATAGCCTGGGTGACAGAGCATGACCCTGTCTCTGAAATAAGAAGAAGAACTTTGGTTAGAATTCTCAGAAGGGATTTTTATTAGTGGCTAAATTAGCCTCAGAATAAATACTGCATTGATCTTTCCCTAACAATGATTAAAAAATAAGCTTCAAAAGGATCAAATTGTTCTACATAGTTACTTACCTGCATGCCAGAATAGTCTAACAGTCTTTAAGAGAATATTGCAAAATTCAGCACTCAGCAACATAAATTTCAGAATGCCTGGCATGCAAAAAATATTCCAGACATACAAAGAAATAGAGAAAATTGATTAATAGAAATAGATTTAGAGATTAGGGAGAGGATAGAATTAGAAGACAAAAATTTTAAAACAAGTTTCATAAAATTTAGAATAGGATAAAGAGGACCTCATGGATGTAATGAAGATAGAGAATGAAGATAAAAAACACTCAACTGGAACTTGTGGAGATAAAAAATAAATATACGACATGGAAAATATATTCAATAGGATTAACAGGTGATTAGATATGCAGAAGGACAAAAAAGCATTTGAATTTAACATACGAATAGAAAGTATTCAAAGTGAAGCAAAGAGAAAAGTAAACACTATAAAATAATAGAGTATCAGTAATCTGTGGAACTGTATTCGTTTTCTAAGGCCACTGTACAAATTATCAGAGATGTGAATTAACCAACACAAATTTATTATTTTACAGTTCTGTGGTTAGAAGGTCTACATAGGAAGAATTGCATTAAGTGCAAATGATCTAGATATTCCAAATAAAAGACGAAAAGTTTTACATTGGATGAAAAAGTGAGACTAAACTATATACAAAGTTTATACAAAGATATGCTTTAAATATAAGTGCAATATTTATTAAAGTAAAAGATTGGAAAAGATATTATACAAAACAATAAATCAACAAAAAGTAAAAAATTCTATCATAATACCAGAGAAGTGAGCTTCAAGCAAAAATAAAAATTAACAAAAGTAAAGCAAGACTTATTAAAATGAAAATGAGTTCAATTCATCAAAAAAATCATAACTACCTCACAGGTGTATGTATCTAATATCAAAATTTTTAAAAAATGAAACAAATTGAAAGAACTAATAAAAGAAATACACTAACAATCATACTCTGAGATTTCAATTCCTTTTTCCCAGTGATTAGAGAACATAGAGTCACAAATCAAGTAATGACAGAAAAAACTTGCATAAAATAGTAGTCAATCAGACCTAATTGACAGTTTAGAACACTTGCCCCATCAATAGCAGAATATACAGCATTATCAAGTAAATATGAAATACTGACAAAGGTAAATCATGTTTTAAACTAAAAAGTAAGCATAAAATGTCTTTTTTTTTTTTGATACTGAATTTCACGCTTGTCTCCAAAGCTGGAGGACAGTGGTGTGATCTCAGCTCACTGCAACCTCCGCCTCCCAGGTTTAAGGGATTCTTTTGCCTCAGCCTCCCAAGTAGTTGGGATTACAGGTGTGCATCACCATGTGCAGCTCATTTTTGTATTTCTGGTAGAGACAGCATTTCACAGTATTGGCCAAACCGGTCTCGAACTCCTGACCTCAGGTGATCTGCCCGCCTCAGCCTCCCAAAGTGCTGGGATTATAGGCGTGAGCCAGGGCACTCAGCCAAAATGTTTTTCTTAATCACACCAAAAGTAAACAAACAAAAAAACTAAAATTGAACCAAAGTAAAAAAACAAAAACTTTAAATGTAAGAAGGATATGATAATCCATAAAAATTAAGCAATTATCTAACATACTCCTAAACAATCCAGGAAACCATGTTTAAAATAATTAATTACAAGATAAATAAAATACCTTAAATGAAAATATAACATAAAAATGTTGCAGAAAAAGCAAAAATTGACAAATGGGATCTAATTAAAATAAATAGCTTATGCACAGAAAAAGAAATTATCAACAGGGTAAATAGACAACCTACAGAATAGGAGAAAAAGTTTGTAATCTACCCATCTGACAAAGGTTTAATATCCAGCATCTCTAAGAAACTTAAATTTACAAAAAGAAAACAACTCCATTAAAAGTGGACAGAGGGGCGGGGCGTGGTGGTTCACAAGTGTAATCCTAGCACTTTGGAAGGCCAAGGTGGGCAGATCACGAGGTCAGGAGTCCGAGACCAGCTTGGACATATGGTAAAACCACATGTCTTCTAACATAGTTCCAGCTACTCGGAAGGTTGAGGTAGGAGAATTGCTTGAACAGGGGAGGTAGAGGTTGCAGTGAGCGGAGATTGTGCTGCTGACTCCAGCCTGAGTGACAGAGCCAGACTCCATCTAAAAAAAAAAAAAATGCTGGGTGTGGTGGCTCATGCCTGTAATCCCAGCACTTTGGGAGGCTGAGGTGGGTGAATAACAAGATAAGTAGTTCGAGACCAGCCTGGCCACTCTGGTGAATCCCCATCTCTGCTAAAAATACAAAAATTACCTGGGTGTCATGGTGCACACCTGTAGGCCCAGCTGCTTGGGAGGCTGAGGCAGGAGAATCACTTGAACCCAGGAAGTGGTAATTGCAGTGAGCCAAGATGGCAACAGTGCACTCCAGCCTGAGCAACAGAGACTCCATCTCAATAAAAAAACAGTGTATAAAGAACATGAACAGATACTTCTCAAAAGAAGACATCATGCAGCCAACAAACCTATGAAGAAAAGCTCAATCTCACTGATTACTAGAGAAATGCACATCAAAACCACAATGAGATGCCATCTCATACCAGTCAGAATGGCTGTTATTAAAAAGTCAAAAAATAACAGATGCCGGTGAGGTTGTGGAGCAAAATGAACTCTTCACACTGTTGGTGGGAATGCAAATTAATTCAACCATTGTAGAAGACAGTATGGCAATTCCTCAAAGACCTGGAAACAGAAATATTATACCAGTTGACCAAGAAATACCATTACTAGGTATATACCCAAAGGAATACAAATTGTTCTATTATAAAGACACATGTGCACATATGTTTATTGTGGCACTATTCACAATAGCAAAGACATGGAATCAACATAAATGTCCATAAATGATAGACAGATTAAAAAAAATGTGGTACATACACACCACGGAATACTATGCAGCCATTAAAAGGAGCAGGATCACGTCTTTTGCAGGGACATGGATGAAGCTAGAGGCCATTATCCTTAGCAAACTAATGTAGAAACAGAAAATCAAATACCACATGTTCTCTAAGTATTTATAAGTGATAGCTAAATGATGAAAGCACATGGAGACATTTGGGGAAACAACACACATTGAGGCCTGTTGCAGGGTTGTAGGTGGGAGGAGGGAGAGCATCAGGAAGAATGGCTAGTAGATGCTGAGCTTAATACCTGGGTGATAGGTTTATCTGTGCAGCAAACCACCATGGCACACATTGACCTATGTAACAAACCTGCATATCCTGCACATGTGCCCCTGAACTTAAAATAAAAGTTGAATAAAATATGTGTCAGAGGCACTTAAAACAATGTGTGTTAGTTTGCTAGAGCTGCCATAACAACTACAACATACTGGGTGGCTTAAATCACAGATATTTTCTTACAGCTCTGGAGGCTAAAAATCTGAGAATAAGGTTTTTAGTAGAGCTGGTTTGTTCTAAGGTCTCTTGCCTTTGCTTGTAGACGGTCATCTTCATTTCACTTGATTTTCCTCTGTGGATGTCTATGTCCTAATTTCCTCTTCCTATTAGTACACCAGTCACATGGGATTAGGGCTCATCTGTATTACCTCATTTTGCCTTAATTTCCAGTTTAAAAACTCTATCTCCAAATACAATCACATTCTGAAGTACTGGGGGTTAGGACTTTAACTTAGGAATTTGGGGAGGAGGGAGACACAACTTAGCCCAAAACACAATGCTTATATTTAAAAAGGAAAGCTGTCTAAAAGCAATGATGGAGGCTTCCACTTTAAGAAACTAGGAAAATATCAAACTAACAGCATACTAAAACCAAGGTAAGCAGAGTGAAGGGAATAATGAAGTACAGAAATCAACACAAATGAAAACAGAAAACGGGACAAAAAAAAATCAAGGCTGCCTATGTTGGAGGTTCAATGAAATTGATAAGCCTCTAGCCAGGCTGACAAAGGAAAGAAAGAGACAACGAACTACCAGGAATGAAAGAGGAGACATCACAACTTCAGAAAAAAATTAAAAATTATTAAGAAAATAGTTTCACAAAATTAAACATTAAATTTAATAAGATATGAAATCCATTAATGAGATGAATTTCTTGTTATAAATCTTTCTACAACACACACACCTACAAACACACACAAACAACAACAACCAAAATCTCACTAGGCTAAGAAGGTTATAGCAGTGAATTCTAAAAAGATGAAAATAACATTTTTGAACTTTAGACTTTTTACTCTGAAGAAAGTAATTATTGCTAAATGATACTAAACATAAAAGTTTTAAAAGCTAGTAAGACTTTCTCAAAAGTAAAAACTTCTGCTTTCTGTAAGGTATTGTTTTAAATCCAAAAAGGCGAAGAATAGACTGAGGGGAAATATTGACAGAACGCATAGCAGAGAACAACTTGTTTCTAGAGTATATAAAGAACTCTTAAAATCAGTAATAAAAAAGCAAACATGACTAACAATAAAATGTAAAAAAATTTTGAAATTTAAAAAATAAATATATGAATTGTACCTAAATATTATTATTAAAAATGTTCAACTGTATTACCAGTTGGTAAAATGTAAATTAAAACCTCAATTAGATACCACCACAAACTCACTAGAATGGTAAAAAATGAACAAACAAAACCATCTCCTCAGTCTGTACTAAGTGTTGGCAAGAATTTGGAGAAATTGAAACATTCATACTCTGAGAACACCAATGATACAGTCACATTGGAAAACAATTTGGCCAATTGATCAATGAAGTTAATCATATATATACCAAATCATTCAGCAAATCCATAGATATTTACCCAAGAGGGACAAAAATATATGTCCACATAAAAAAGTAGTATGCAAATGTTTATAGCATCTTTATTCATGCTAGCTAAACACTTGAAACACCAAAAGTATCTATCAATGGAAAAATGGAAAAATGAATTGTAGTATATTCATAAAATGGAATTCTAGTGAGCAATTTAGAAAATGAACTACTGACAAACACAACATGGATGAATCTCCGAAGTGTCTTATGCAGCAAAAGAAGCCAGACATGGAAGATACCAAATTACTCCATGCATATAGTAGTCTAGATGCGACAAAACTAGAATGGCAGCAAATTCATGAAAGGTTGCTACGGGCCACAGTGAGATTAAAGGTGTTTGTCGAAGCGATGCCAGAGAACTGGTTATGGATAAATTCTACATCTGCATTTTGCTGATAGTTACATAGCAATATATTGAATGCATTAGTAAAAGCTCAACAAAGTACAAAATAGAAATGATATCCTTTTCTTATTTGTAAATTGTACCTTGATAAAGTTGATTAAGCATCATGTGGTTTTAGGAAACCAAATGTGGTAAAATTATAAAGGATGCAGGGCATCAATGAGTATAAATACAGAACAGTGGTAATTGGAACTGAGAAAGTAAATTATAGAGGTCTTCAAAAGTTTAGTAATTGTCTATTTATGAATCTGAGTACTGAATATGTGAGAACTAATTATTTATTATTTGTATATTTATTATTAATATTAAATATTGCAGGGTAATGTTATATACAATCTTTTATACATAGACTGTATTTAATAGTGAGAAATAAAATATAGAAATAGAAAACCTTAAAAAGTGATTAAGTAATCTACTAGAAATGGATCACACTACCAAAGAGCATTATTTAAAGAACCAATAAACTCTCAGGAAAAGAGTGCAGTTCTCCAGAAGAAAATTTTTTTTTTAATTGCATTTTAGGCTTTGGGGTACATGTGAAGAACATGTTTTAACAGGAAACATGGTATGGCAAATGCAATACTACTCTTAGAAAGCTGGAGTCTAGAAAGTTCTTTCCTGAAATTCTACTAGAAATCTGGAAGAAGGTGGAGGAAGCACAAATCTTACTATAATTGGTTGTTAAAAAGGGAATAAAGGCACCAAAGAAAAATATTATCTCTTCAACATTTTTGCTTATGCAGAAAATCATTGGTCTAAGAGTGAAGTACAATAGATTTATAATTCAGTCTGATTGCGTATGTCCATGTGTGTTTCATAAGTAGATTCAGATTATTATAATTTTTAACATTTTAAAATTAGTTTAAAAATGCCTGCATTAGTTTTCTTTCCTTCCACCCTCAAACAGAAAGTACACATAAATACAATAAATAAATAGCTAGGAATTTGCATGTTTCTGAAACACGGTTACTCATTCAATAAATACCTGAGGCCGCGCGTGGTAGCTCACGCTTGTAATCCTAGCACATTGAGAGGCTGAGGAGGGCAGATCACCTGAGGTTAGGGATTTGAGACCAGCCTGGCCAAGTTGGTGAAACTCCGTCTCCACTAAAAATACAAAAGTTAGCCGAGTGTGATGGCATACACCTGTAATCCCAGCTACTCGGGGGACTGAGGCAGGAGAATCGCTCGAACCCAGGAAGTAGAAGTTGCAGTGAGCAGAGATCTGGTCATTGCACTCCAGGAGGTTTGAAACACATTTCCAGCCTAGGCAACAAGAGTGAAACTTCATCTCAAAAATAAAATAAAATAATAATAATAAAATAAAATAAATACCTGCATATACTTCATTTTGTACTATTATCAAAAACATTCAAATGAAAAGATCACCAGAACTTCATGTCTACATTACAAATTGAGCATCATATTAAAAATTTTTTAAAAGCATAAACAAAAATATGACGTGATAACCAATAGGACCAATATGGCAAGTAGGTTTGTCAGACTCATTGAAAGCGACTGCCTAGTGTTCTGCTTTGAGATGGGCTCTAGTTGAAATCTAAGTTTAATAACATAACTGTTTATGAATAGCTTAAGAATGTTTGCCCTTGGTGGATACAGAGAAAAGAGGCAATCCATTTGTCAGGTATTACCATCTTTAATTTAGCCAATTACATGAATGTCAGAAAGTTTGAAAATAAGTTTAGCAAACCCTTCCTTAGGCATCTTCTATTTCTACCGGAGTGTATTTGATTAATTCTTACCCAGTAATTTGACAGCAAAGTTGATATTTGTTTACTTACACGTTCATTTGTTCAGTCCTTCATTTTAGCAATTATTTTTTAATTTTATTTTTAATTGACAAACATTGTACATATTTATATGTATCATGTTTTGAACAATGTGTATGTTGCAGAATGTCTAAACTGAGCTAATTAACATACGCATTACCTCACATACTTAGAATTTCTGGAGTGAGAATACTTAAAGTCTACTCTCAACAATTTACAAGAAATACAATCCATATTATTCACTATAGTCACCATATTGTGCAGTAACAATTATTTATTTTACTGTGCAAGATTTTGGATACAAGGATATGAACTAGCCAGGCATTGGCTTAACTGAGAGAAAAGAGTGGGCATGGTGAGACAATTGAAAGCTAAGCAAGCAAAGGCAAAAGAAAAAAAACCTGAAAATGACAGGGAGCATTATGAAGGAAAAATACCAATCACAGGATGGAGAATAATGGATCAGGGTCCTGCAGATAAGATATGAGTGTGAAAGGAAGTTTGGAAGGAGAGCTTCAGTGAGAAAAAACACCCTGTGAAGGTCTCATGAAGGGAACACATTTGAAGGCTTGAAAAATGTAAAGGAAGACAGTGGTAAAAAGTGATTTGAATGAATTGGATAAGGGTGAAAGATATCAACCAATTAACATTTGTGGACCCTGCGTACATTGAGAACAAGGAACTACAGAATCTCAAAGATTTCTTGAGATTAAAACAACAAGCTGTCTTCTATATATAAAACAGTCTGATGTCTCTAACCTGGTAAATATAGTTAGTAAAAATATCATCTTAGTTTTGACTAGAATGATTCAGCAAAATAATTGGAATTTGGCATAGGTGTTCTTTAATTGAAAGAAGCTCTGAACACTTTAAATACATTCAGAATATGTAAAAAGAAACTACAGTTTGTTTTTGTCTCACAATGAGACAAAGAATATAATTGAAAAGCATTCTTTCTTTCTATAGAGCCAAATCAAGGTTAGAAATGTGAGAATTGGGGAATATATTCTCGTTAGATCAAAAAAGTACTGTTTCATAAATATTTGGAGCAGAGTATAAAAATAAAGCTTTGGAATCCTATTTAAGTGGTCTCTGCCACAGTTTACCAGTCAAGCAAATGGGCATATGCAAATGTATATTTCTTTTTGACAAAAATCATTTTTGTAACTATTTCTTTTTCATTATGATTTACAAAGAGATTGAAATCTCCACTGGAGTTTTGGATAGAAGGGGTGGGTCATTAGGTTTCTGCCTCAAGGAAATAGGTCTCAGCATGCCACCAGCAGAGCTCAAATAGTGGTAATAAGGTCATCAATTATCTTGGCCTGGATATCATTTGAAACCCTGGGAAGTGAAACTTACACCCAGAAAAAGATAAATTACATTTCTGTGGGATTAAGCACCATCATCATGGAAGACAGGTGGCTTGAGTGTCTAATACACCCTAAAAAAATATCTCCAAAGAATTAAAGGTGAAAATCAACATTCCATTCTCTGAGAAATGGGAGTGTTTAAATGCCCCGAACCTGGAATTATTTCTTGGACACCCAAAAAAGATATATTCATGTTGATATGTACTTTTTTCCAAAATTTTAAAAAACAATAATTTGCTTATTTGGGTTGTATTTATTGATATGTAAACAGGTGTATTTTTTTGACAAATATACATGCAAACACAAGTTCAAGGCAAAACAAACAGACAAACAAGCAAAACAACTTTAGAAGCTACAAAGAACATGAAAAATTAAATTCATTAAAGCAGCAAATTAAAACACCATCTTAAAAAGCCACTACCCTGAAATGCACGCCTTGGGGGACAGAGCAATTTAAATAAATAGGCTATGTACGCTGCCCTCAACTCCTCCAGAGCAGTGTGGTCAGAATAGTCCATAAGGGTCTTAGCAAGAAGGCCAGTTCTCTGGGGATGCGCTCTGACCATTGGGATCTGTCCTTCGCTAATTAGTTGAGAAGTAGTGATTTCCCTCAGGTCTCATTGTATTTACACACAAACTCTCACTACTTAGCAGCATGCCACTTACATTTACTTGACTGTTTGCACATGTTGTTAATGACTTACTTATCCTTTGTGTCAGTGCACTCTGTTCTTAGAGGGCTGCTTGCTTTAATTCTGTTTCACATTGCTAACTTCAAAGGACCAGGGACTTGCTGATAAATATGCAGAGGTATGATGGAGCCTGCAGGCTCTGGCTTGCAAGAGCAGAAAGTTAAATTTTTAGGAATTTGGTAAGCCATTTTTTAAACACCATCATTATTAACAATCAAATTATATAAATATTCAGTTAAATAAGTTATATTAAAAATGAGCACAATAACACTTGTGTTCACCTTCCTAATATTCCTAATCATTTTGCTGCATTTCACTATTATTTATGCCCTTGAAGTTATTTACATATTTTATCTGTATACTGGAAATATTGTATCATGATGCATTTCCTACCAGCTGGACCTTCAGTGTTATCACATTAATAGTTGGAAATAGACCATGGTGGGTGTATTTACACCACAGAAATCAGCAAACATTGCAAAGCAAAACCCCCACCAACTCTCTTTCCCACAGCTATTTGTTAATTCGTTATTTACCAACACATCAACATTTATGCTTTGTACAATAACTTACCTGAGACAAAATACTAAGAAACCTTAAGTATTGCCTTTGATAATAACACCAGTATCCTCAATAGGAGGTCGCCTGAGCTCTCTTCCCAGCAAACATGTATGAAAGGGATTATTAGAGGATCTAGCATGTACAGAGAGCTTGCTTTGTGAACTGTACTCCACTCATGTCATCTCTGTCAAACCCCACCAAAAAGGAGGAGTAATCCCATTCTGCAAATAGATTAACTGACATATATAAAGGTTTATAATATACTAATATATTGAAGGGTATCTGGCTAAAAGGTAGCAATGCCTGAATCCCCAATCGGAGCAGACTTCTTGATCAGGAACTCTTTTTCGCCATGCCACATAGAATTTCACGGTTGTTGAGTCCCAAACTTAGAAAATCAGCAGCCTAAAATTCTCGTTTTATCTCGGATAATCTGGACAAACTCATATAGATGCATATAAAAAATCAAGAAGGTGCAGACATCATGTGGCCTTCTCAGGAAAAAACAAAAACAGATGATGTAACAAACACATAGAAAAAGCTCCCAGAGAATGCAACAGAAATGCTGAATGATGTAGTTTGAATATTTGTCCCCACCCAAATCTCACATCACAGTGTAATCCCTAATGTTGGACGTGGGGCCTGGTGAGAGACGATTGGATCATGGCGATGGATCCCTCATTGCTTGGTGTTGTTTTCACAACAGTGAGTCTGTTTTCATGAGATCTGGTTGTTTAAAAGTATGTGGCACTACCTCCCCACTCTCTCTTGCTCCTGCTTTCGTCATGTGAAGTGTCTGCTCCCGCTTTGAAGAAAAGCAGAGTAGTAGCCACAAATAAAAGCTTCCTGAGACCTCCCCAGAAGCAGATGCTGACAGTAGGTTTTCTGTACAGCCTGCAGGACCATGAGCTAGTTAAACCTATTTTCTTATAAGTTACCCAGTCTCTGATATTTCTTTACAGAAATTCAAGAACAGCCTAATACACTGAATAACTCATCTTCAAATACGTTCTATTACTTAGAGAACGAAATAACAGCAGAAAAAGATATAGAACTATTTTCATGCTAAAAGGGCTTGATGAAAACTTTGCATACATTTGTAATTTTTCATTTTTCTCCTATGGTTATATTATACCTGCTATAACAAAAGAAGATTGTTCATATTGGAATAAGGCTGAAAATATCATTCCCCAGGAAGTTGGTACTAACGCCTACCCTTTAGTCTTTACAGAATAAGTATGTAGTAAGCATTCATGCTAAATGCCAATGTACTTTGAAAACTGACATGTTGATTATCATGTTTGTATGTTATTCATTTTATTTATCTTTGAAAGTACAAACATGCAGGCCCATTGTATAAATATTATCTCCATTGGAGAGCTACTACTAATAAAAAAATCTACATACTTTTTGGCTACTAAATCCTCTGAAACTCGTTGTAAATGCAATATGTATTATAAAAACATTTTTTTCCCCAGCACACACAAAGGATGATTGGGAAGAAGGGAGACGCAGGGAGAGAAGGGGGTGGAAAGATGCAATTAGAGCTGTGTTGGTTTGGCAAAGCCCCATTGAACAACAAGCTTGAGACTTTTTTTTTTTTTTTTTTTGCCAGACCACTCCAGGCTTCTTGGAGGTTTTCTGTCTGTTAAAAGGGCTTCATTCCAATAAATGTCTTCTGTAGTAGGAGGAAAATAAAGATGTAAAAGAATCACCAAACTAAAACCAACATGTGAATGCACACATGACACACATATCACATAACATGGGTGGTAAACATACTCAGTGGGAAATATTTAGCCTTGCATGAGATTAAATTGAGTGTGAGAACACCACTTACAGTAGGTAAAAATTAACAGATCATCAATAAATAGTAATCAATATTGTATTATGATTTTGAAACTGGAAACATTAAATCAGTATTTTAATATTACCTGTATATTGTCCCAGCTAGGATTATGATTGAAAGCAAAGCATTTTTATAACAAGTTGTACATGGTTTATGCATGCTCATGATGATGCACCAAATTGAATTTTGAAAAAGACATGCGTGCCCCAAAAAGCAAAAAGGTCAATTTTTGCCATTAGGATGGCAATACCATCTTTATAATTGTCATTGTCACTGTTACCGTCATCAACATCATCATCATCATTATCATGATCATCATCACTAGCAATTTCTGAAAGTTACTAAGTCAACAAAACTATTTTGGTATGAAAATGTGCTTGAGTTTGCTTGCATATTCCTTTCAGTTGAGAGATGGAGCCACATTGAAATGCATTAGTGGATCTTAAACTTATCTACACATTACAATCACCTGGGGGAAGTTTAAAGCAATGTCTACTAAATTACTAATCTAGCCTGTTTTTTTTTTTTTTCTTGTGGCCATACTGAGGAAATAACCAGAAAGTTGAAGAAGTATTGGATTTTTAATTTATTAGAATGTGATAACTATAGCTAAATAAAAACATACTGAGTTATTTCCCTAACTTTCTCTGAGTGGTGTCCAGAACATCCTTAGAGCTTTTGTTCAGGTGGGTGCTAGGCCTGCCTCTTTCTCACTTATGTCTTGCCACTTAATTTGAGTCACATAAAGCAAAAAGTGATCACTCTTCTGTGAACACCAGCAGGTAAGAGGATCAGCGGTAGAAATCTAATAATAAAATAATAGATTTTAAAAGCATTTCGTTTTATGAGATATCACACATATTGTGATTAATATGATATAGCTTTATACTTGAAAGCTTTGTAGTTATTAAATTCTATTAATAATTACAACGATAATTATTTATTAGCCTTCAAAATAAAAAAAGGATTTAACAAGATCAATTTAAACAAATAGCATAAAGTATAAATGCCTAGGGATGGCATTTGGATGGAGAAAGGGTTGTTCAACACTGTTGCTTTCTCCAATTTTTAATAAAAAGCACAGTGGTTTGAAATAGTGTTTTAGTGAACAAAAGTTGGAAACAGCAATGGCCTTAACTGGTTTCTGAATACTCTAAGTGGGCATCTTGACACTCTGCTAAAATGATATTTTTTAAATGTAAAGCGGAAGAAGCTAATCCACTGTTTAGAATTTCCCTTCTTCTGCAAGATAATTATGAATTATCTGCTTATTCCTCTCTGGTCAGAGGAGACCATTCCTTGAACTCATGGTACACACATAAAAACTCCATGCATTAAAATGCACACATTTGAATATCATGCATTGAAATGCACATATGTAAACTCCATGCACTGAAATACACATACGTGAATTCCATACATTAATGCTGAACACTGAACTTGCTCACTGTAAAAGCGTCCAAACAGCTGTTTCCCTCTGCCTGGAGTTAGTGAATTATTGCTTCTTACACCTATACAAGTTAACTCCAAGAAAGTGCCATCTCCTCTGTTTAGAATGTGTTTAAAAGATGTTTCATGATCCATTTCCTCTTCAGTGTTCTCCCAATTGTTTAATGTAAATCTAATGTTAATATTTGTTTACAATTCAGACTTACCTACTACAATACAAATACCATGAAGATAAAAATGTTATGTTATTCATGTAGTTTTCTCCCAATCTTAGCACTTAGGCTTCAATGCATATTTATTGGAAAACTGACTAAAAATATAAAATATATACACAATAACCTATTAGGCAGTAACTAATCATTCAGGAATAGAACAAGCACATTGTATATTCACTTTGGGAGTTATGATTACCTCATGGAATGTTATTCCATTATTACTAAATTATAAACTTCTTATAAACGTCTTCTGGATATGACACACTTGATGGAGACGTTCTAGGCCAAAGCCAGAAGTCTAAGACATTAAGAAATATAGCAGGGAAGACAACATACACTCCTTGTTATTTAAACTAAGAAGCCAGTTAGATATTACTTAAGTTGGCATTAAAAATGCATGTATCACTTTTCTATGAGCTTTTTCTTTTTTCCATTTTCTTCTACATGCATTTGTTCAGTTAATTGTGTTCAGTGTCAGCTGTACCAATGTCAACTGCAGAAACATCAGCATAGTAAGGATACCATTGATGAAATTAGCATTTAACTGGTTCTCCAAATAGCACCAATGCTATGATTTATTTTCGCATGTGGCAAAATGATGATGATAGATGACAACTCTCATTTTGGAAATAGATATCTAACAAGTCATAGGTCAACAAACAAATTATTTGATTCATTTCTTTTGCATATAAAATTGCCTGAACTAATTATTTCTCTCTTTTGTAGAAATGATATAAATCATAGAATCATATATAGAATGATAAGATCATCTAGGGTAATCTTTGCTTTTTGCATCTGAAGAACCTGAGGGCCAGCAAAGCAATGGGACACATTCAAGGACACACAGTGTGGTGAAATAAAAGGTTAGGATGGGTAGCTCTTGATTTCCAAGAGATTATCTTTTAATGTGCCTAGAACATTCTTAGATATTAATATCATCCAATGTACATTACAGCTATCAAATCATTTCAGGTTCTTTTATTTACTATTATTTTCTGTCATTAAACAAAACATTGATTTGACCAGTCCTCATTTCTATTTTAGTATCTCAAGTCTATAGATAATAACCTGGTGCCCAAGAGAGATTTGATGGAAACTTCTCTGGCCCTCACATCTTCTTTCTTAGAGAATATGCCCCTGCTCCTTGAGCCTTCTGTATGGGATCCAGGTTAAAAAAAAAATCCAGTTATTGTGTTCTCAACAGATTTGATCACAGGTGGATACTTAAAGAAAAAATTTATTGGTTAGGCAGGGTGAATAATATTTTTTCAGTTGATAAATTGAGATAAAATTTGTGGTGCTCTGTAATTCTAACATCCTATGGAGTTGAACAGAAAGATATCATCTTTTTTCATTAATTCAGCAAACATTTTTTTGAGAGCCTGCTATGTGTTAGGCACTCTTCTGAGCAATTGGAACACATTGGCAAATAAAAGAGATAAAGAGCCATACCCTTGGGGACTTAAAATCTAGTGGGAGAGAAATAGATAACAAACAATAAACGTAATAAATAAGACATGATGCAGTATATTAGAAAGCAATAAAACCTATGAATCAAAGGAAAAACAAACTGGACAAGGGGAGCCAACATTGTTGGGATGGGGAGGGGAGGAGTCACAGGATATGAGGATATAAGAAAAGATTTAAGGGATATAAGAAAATCTTATTTAATAGAATATATAATGAAAAAAAGCCACAGGCAGAGGGAACTCCCAACAGTGAGCATCAGCTTGGCATGTTCTTGGGACTTCAGCAAGGAGGGCTAGGGTAAAAGGAGTGGAGGAGGTAGGCAAGAAAACAGCAATGATGAGCAGAGAGAAAATAGAATAGATAATGTACAATATTGTGTGCAAAAATCATTGCAAAACATTCCTCATATATGTCAAAAGTAAGAGACTGAAGAGAAAAATTATTTGGGAGAGAAGAGAATGAAATTAATATGCAGAGAGAGGCTGAGACCTTGCAACCCCAGAGGGAGGAAGCCACTGTGAGTCTTGGTCACATTTTTCACAGTTTGGATATTTCTACTAATAACTTTTTATTCCCCGGAGTTGGCTAGAGAAGGTTTAGCAACAAGAAGACCTGGAATCGATGCTATTAGTCTTAAACAAATATAATAAAACTGGCTAGTATAAAGTGAGCTTTTCATACTCAGAAAGCATATACCAAAACAGTATCTATAATAAAATAAAACTCTAGGGTAACATTTATGGGGATATTCCTTGAATATTCAAAAAAGAGATATCTAATATAGTGAATACACTTAAAGATAACATTTAAAAAGTACTTTTCAAAGTTAATTTCTGATGGGCTATTAATGTGAGAAACATGAGTGTTTAATGCAACCAAATTTATGTATATTAAAATACAATTTCTGCATTAATATTGCGAACAAATAAATGATCCAGGCTATCAGCTTTGCAGAGGATTTATGTAGGCAACTTTGATCCAATAAAAACCAACCTTTTGGAGCTAATGATGTCCCTCAATAGGACAAAATGGCTAAATATCTCTATAGAGACTGAAACAATTAAAATAAACACTGGTAAAACTCAAACACCCCCAAAAAAGAAATACGATTCTTAGAGGCAGGTCCCTCCTGAGATGAAAATGCCGAGCAGAAAAAGAGAAAAAATAATTAAATTAACTAGTTAACTGAGCTTTTGTTAACTTTTCTGCAAAATAAAAATCTTCAGTTCATAAGCTCCTGCCCAGCACAGACACCTATGCAACACCCAAGCACGTTTACAAACTGACTCATCAAAATCTTTTATGAAAGTTCTTTTCAAGGGTAACCATTATGAACCAAACATTAAAGCCCCAAAGAACAGAACATGGGTAGACTCTGAGAGTCAGGAATGATTCTTTACTACTTAAGAAAAAGACTAAGGATTCCTAAGACCATGGAATCTCAGCTCCCTCTGTCTAAAGAAAAATCAACAAAAAACATGACCTTAATCTTTATAGTTTATAGAATTATTTAAATTACAAGAAAACCACAAGCATAAAACAAACAAACAAAAAAGACAATCACAAAGTTCTCTCTAACAAGAGAACTTTATCTCAGAGAGATTAGAGAGCCTTGTTCAAGTTCACACAACAGGTTACCGCTGGATTGTAACCTATGGTCCCTTGATATTCATTGCAGAGTTTCTTTCCCTAGACACAGAATTCTTTAGAGCTTAACAGTGCAGACCTCATGAAACTCCTGATCACTAAGTAAACTGTCCCATAGCAATGTTCTAGCTCCACATAGCTTATACGGAGAAGTTCAACATAGAGGATAAAGAAAATAAAACATAAAATTGGCAAAAAAATTTAAAATTCTGCCATGTGTGTACCTATGCAACAGTCTTGCATGTTCTTCACATATACCCCAAAACCTAAAACATAATAAAATATATATTTTTAAAAATTAAAATTCTGAAATGTAGTAAATACAAAAACCACTGAAGTAGCCAAAGATAAACACTAGTTGGAACCCCATCCTAAGCCTTGGCTTCAAATGAAGGGAGTTTCCAGAGAAATGTAGAGAGAGATCACAGTGGGACCAAGTTTTGAAACCTCCCATCTTTTTTGGTCTGAGAAATTTGCATGTGCAATTACTACATTTGCATGACTAATTACCCCACAGGAAGACACACGTGCCAATTGGCATTTGAAAATGTGTTAACTGCACACACAGAAGGGTGGCCCTTTAAAATGTTGGCTGTAAGAATATAATCATTAGGAATAGGTCATGTGAGTCAGAGTGGGGAGAGAAAGATGGTCCATTTTGAAGCGATCTTAGCATATTCAGTTTGGATGCAAACAAGAAGAATTGATTGATGCACAAAGAGAGGAAATACTGGGTTTTGAGAAAGTACTTTGGAAACCAGCAGAATCCACAGGGAAAGCATTTCAGGCATTAGCTAATTGGATTAGCTGTGGTGTTTTCTGTCAATCCTAAGGAATTTGTAAGCTATAGATTAAAATCATCAAACAACTCTGGTCACAGAGGTGAGGAGGTTCTTTTCTTGTGCTAGTAAACATTTAGTACTGTGGACTATAAGTATATTCAGTTTCCTTACTCCTCTAAAGCAGATGAAATATATTCCATGAAGTCTGGAACATATGTGTTTTTTTTTCTCCTACAATTTGTAAACAAAAATCCTGGGAAAAAACAAATCATAAGTTTGAATTCTTCATAGTGGTAGATTACAGACTGCCTGTTTGTTCTGCCAGAATTGTGTAATTTCCCCTCAACAGGAAACAATGGGATGTTTCCTCAGCTCTAGATAGTTCCATTGAGAAGCCTTCACTCTCTTTGCCATGTAAAAATAATAATTTGAAGATTCTTGCAGTCATATATAACTCTCAGAAATATACCAGTAATTATGAATTAGTAAATGCCTTAAGATATAAAAAACAGGTTGAGATCATGAACTCCAAACATGACATGAGCTGGTGTCAAAAAAATACCAGGTTTTAAACACCCAAAAATTCCACTGTAGGGAGTTATTTCTGGACTCTTTAAATATCACTCTGGAGCCTAGATAGACGGATTTGGAGTTTTATAAGAAAGCCATGGACACTTTCTATTAATTAAATCATTGAAAATGGAAAGAGAAACTGAGTGGTGTTTTAATACTTCTTTCCTTTGAAATCCTCTGTGTAGCGTATAAATGGCTTTCTGTAGTAACTGTATGTAAACATCTATTGTAGCCTATCCTCAAGGCCAACAGTGTGTCTTTTCAGACGAAACCCAGTAGAACTTTATTTTCCACATCATCACATTTTATTCACCTAGTTATACTAATAAAAATAATAAACTTCAAAATCATCACAATGCTGTCTTCTTAATTTTAATCACTGCCTAAATTATCTCCAGAAAAATTAAAACAAGTGTTGCAATTCATACACACTACTTTAGTACTCTCTTATAAGGGCATAATGAAATAATTGAAGGAACACTGTCTGGGAATATACAGGTATAAAGTCTAGGGATGGCTACCATGACTTCTTCTTCCAGTCCATGCTCAACTCAAATGTGATCAATACTTTTTAACATTCATGAGCCACTTATGTGTCTCTACTTAGGGAATATCTTCCCTGAACACCATATGGAAAGCAGCCATCTTGTCCCTACACCCTTACTGATTAAGACTACATTTAGTTCTGTGGCCTTCCTAGTAATTTTCTGGCTCTAAAATGATCCATTTTTTGGTGTGTGTCTTGCTCACTCAAACCACAAGAAGGTGATTTCCAGGACATAGAAATGAAATCGTTATTTTTTTCTCTATAATACTCACATCACCTAGAGCAAAGCCTGATACACGTTACTCCTACGGATGTTTGTTCAAAGACTCCATTGGGCATCTATGAAATACCTGGCAAGTTTTCAAGCATTATTCCATCTTATCCTCAAAACAATTTTATTGGAAAATACTGCAAAAGAAGACTGACATTTCTAGAATTTGAATATTTCGTACAAATTAACACAACTAATAAGCGGGGGAGTTGGGTTTTGTTCTCAGACTTGCCCTACTACAGACACTTTCCACAGACATAATTGTTGATTGTGTTCCTGTCTTGTGATTATAAGAATAGCTCTGGATAAATAATTTAAAATGGCCAAATACTAGTAATTTACCCCAAAAAAGGAAGGCTTTGAGCTAAATATTCTTTTAAATTCTCCACTATTGTGGAAGTGGAAATCCATGATTTTATTACTCAACTTTTCTCCATGACAACTATCATAAATATTTTACATTTCTAAGGGGCAGATACGCCTATTCAAAAGGCAAATATACACCTCAAGTTTTTCAAAATGAGTTAAGAGCTTTAATGTAAAAGCAGCCTTTTTATATCAAAGTTTATTAATTCAGAACTCTTCCCCTACAGGTGATGAAAATAAAGACACACTTTTGCCAAAACAAGCAGATTTACAAAAAAAGTGGTGATTCTAAGGCTCACCATTAAACACCAAGAGCCTTAGTGAAATTATATGAATGCCAGAGTCTCTTTTGTTCTTAGAGAAATTTTACTTAAAATCAAATGTAATTTTATAAGGGCTGTAATATTTTCCTCATTTTTCAAACGTTATTTCCAATGCTGTTTGATTTTTATATGATTCCAGCATTTAAATAATAAATTTGTTATCAAAATCTTGATTACTTTGAAAATTCTGTTTGCTAAAAAGAAATACCAAAATGCAAATAAGTTTGCCCTTTTCACTTTCATTATCTCTTGTATGAGGAAATATACAAATGTTAGTATAATTTATGATACTCTATGAAGTCTGTAACAAAGTTTTTGAAAGTAGATTAGAAGCAATTATTGATTTTTAAAAAGCTCACTTTGTCCAACAGTTTTCTCTCTCTTGCTCATTTCCTTATGTAAAAGAATTTAACCAAAGAAAGCCAGCATTCTAATTCAATTTCTCCTCCAAAGTATATAATTTTATTTTGTCATAATGGCTGCTTTTATTTCCAGGGTCAGATTTTATTTAAATTTCAGTCCATTAGGAACAAAAACTTGCCATTTTCTGATAAACAAAATCAGCAGGGGAGCCTCTTCAAAAGAGAAATGTATTTCCATCGACCTTTGTTTTATTTGATCTAAATGACAGGTATACACCACTTTTCCTGTGTTTACTTTTAAAGATTCTTTAAAAAAGGGGGGTGACATTTTTAACAACAAAACTAGCAATCACCCTAGTAATCCTGTGACAGGCAGATGGAAGAAATGATAAAAAAAAAAATGTAATCCATTGCTTTAGACCACCAAAGAGGCCTAATATGAGTCATTAGCAGAAAACCGTTAATTTTCCTTTTTCCGTATTCTGACTGTTGTTTGTAGAAGTGCTCAACGTCTTAGGAACTGGAACATTTAACTGTTTCTTGCTATTTTGCAAGATGGAGGCCAAAGCATTAAGAGAAGGAAATTAAGCAATATGCCATTTCATAGTTTAAGAAATCTGAGTGATATAGATAACATTTTAGAGCCTCTTAGGTTGAGCATGATAATAGCTAATAAGAAGAATTAACACTAGTAGAGCACTTTAAAGATGATAAAGGGCTTTCACAAATAGTATCTCATTTCCTGAACATCCTCCCAAAAATCCTAGTCTCAGGAAATCAATCTTCTTGAACATAGAGAACTAAAACCCAGGTCCTCTGATTTCAAATTAAAGACTATGTTAATCCACACAAACTAATAAAAAATATGATGTTCCAATCTATTATGGATGGAAGCAATTACTTTCCCCAAGTTTGTTTGGTAAAACACCAGTTCTCCATGATGCTAAAAGATATCAATTATGAGGAGAAAGATTTGTGGGTATCTATAGCTATATAATTTATTAAACAAAGTAAAACACTCTTTTCTGTAGAATATCTCAGAATTTTTAATATCTAATATGCATTGATTATGGCCAAGAGATCAATTTAACATGTGGTCCTTCTCAACTTAAAGTAATCAAGAAAACCTTTACTCTGAGGATCTCTAAGGACTAACACTAAGGAAAATCCTTGGTGGATTCTTTTCCAGAATGCCTTAACATTTTGAAAATCTTTTTCCCTATCCCTTGATATAGATCATATAGATAGAGTGATAGATACATATATTATATGTGTGTGTGTGACACACACACACACACAAACACAATATATATACCTATCTAGGCATACAAAACTGTATACTATTATGTATATAAACATATATATAAATATACATTATATGTTTATACATATGTGTATGTCTGTATGCTTGCATATTTTTTTCTCATTGTGAAAATTCATGTATTTCTTGTCGACTTGCTTTTTTGCCAATAATCTTGGATATGTAAATGTTTCCCAGTCACTCTGATATGACAGGTAATTAGCAATACACTTCAAAGCACTATAAATCTTAGGGCTTTTCAGTCAATAAAATTGTGTCAATTACTGCCGATGTTTGATTTAGAAGTGTTTAACAACTTGTTGGTTAAGTAATCAATTTTTTTGCATAATTATCTGAATCTGATTTAAAACCCTGATATTAAATGTGAATATATGAAAGTTATTTCTAAAAGATATTACATGATTGCTTTACTTATGGTGTTGAGATACTGAACATATGGAAATTTTAAAATTTACTCTACATGATGTATTCCTGAAGTTCTCAAAAGACCAGATCCAGTCTCACAATATTTAAAGAAAAAAAAAAAAAGGTAGAGCAACTAAGTTGTTCCCTTACCTGAGACCACTTGTTAGGTATCACTTATTTTCTTGTTTTATTTATACTCATTGATAATGCAGAGATTAAAGATGTCTTGTTTCTTGAGATCAGAACAGGAACAAAAGGAAACGTTTGAAAAAGATTTACCTAGTTTGCAATTCTCTTTAGAGCTATCTTGTTATTCAAGAGATTATAAAAATATTATACCAAGCAACTAACATTTTATTTCCATAACCTTTTCTACCATACATAGAGGTAGCAATTTAAATATGAAGAAATGTAAGATTAAAGTTTTATGGGGAAGTCTGAATGAAGCTATGATCTTTTCTTTCAGTTTCATAACACTCATAATATATTTAACAGTCAGTTCAGTATTCAGTAAGTCAGATCATTAAAACTTTTGAGAGGTAACATTCTTGGTTTTAAAACATTGTGAAAAGCAACTGGCTGGAAAAATAAGCTTGCTCTAAAAGTTTATAAGATGCTGCTAATGGGAAAAATTCAATCCTTAAAATATAAACTGAAAACAAACTCATGGATGATCACTTCACAGCAGTCTAAGGGAAAGCAGAGATCTTTGGGAACCCCACACAATTTTGCCTTTAATGACATGAAGTATTTCTTGCTAGAAACACAATTCCAGTCAAGGTAAACAATAAATAACAAGTCTCCTGCATTTCATCACATCTGAACACCATATTTTACCAGTCTGGTCATAAAAACTAGATACCAGATCAATAATGAAACTTGTATGAATACCATTTCTAATATTTCCAAATAAATTGAAAAGACCATGTGGTTATATTTGAGCTTTCTAGATAACAATTTCTCACTGACAGCTCTACTATAATTTTCAAATATAAAGAAAAGTAAATCAAACTGATTCTCTCATATATTTTCAGTAATATTAAGACTTTGCAAGTAATCTAATCCAGAGGTTTTTAAACAAGCACCATTTTCCCATTCCTTCCACCCAAAGATATATGGCAATGTCTACATTTTCAGTTGTCGCAATTTGGGAGTGCTACCAGGCTATAGCAAGTAGATGATAGAGATGCTGCTAAACATTTGATAATGCAGAAGACAGCTCCCACAACTAAAAACTACCTGGCCCAAAATATCACTAGTCCCAGGGCAGAGAAACTCACAAAGAATATTGGGAATTTATTTATGTACTTTTACAAAAACTTTTCCCCAAAGAAATTAAGATGTCTTGGGAAAAGTGCATCAAAGAAATAGAACGTATTGCATATATCACTGTGCAAACAAAATATAAATTAAAAATACTGCATATCAAAAGCAGGGAGAAAGTGATAATGAAGTTCCATAGTGAGTGGTCTAAGACCAGGCAACGGTGGCGAGTTTTTACTTACTAAGTAACCTTCAAAGTGAATTATTCTTTAAACCCATGTTACGGCTCTAACTTTAACCAACAACAAAATTGTCCCTGTTTAATCTTAAGTAGTTCACATATTGCATGCTTACTTTTTATTTATTTAAACTAGAAAATGCCTTCAATTTGTGCTTTACTTAGTTTTCTGCCATTCACATTTTAGGGTCTTTAATGCAATATGATAGATTTATTTATAAATGCTGTTAGTTTGATTTTCAATTTAATGATTTGTTACATTATTTACAGGCTAATTTAGTGAACCTACATAAGATTAATTGCATGGTCTTTTAGGACACATGATAAATCATTAAAAAGTGATAAAACCAGGCAACTGAAAAACAAGCGGCTTGCAACATATGAATGGGATCTCCAGTACCATTTATTAGTGCACATTTTGTTGATATTTGTTAAAAGATCTAAAGTTATACTAGGTCAGAATTGACCATGGGATTGCACAATATTTGAAAATAAAATACCTGGATAATTCAATAGATTAGAACAGAGTAATGAATTTATTTTTGTAAGTAGAAGAAAACTCTGACATGCAATTCAAAATAAACAGAGTCTTCGGTGTAGTATTTCTGTTAAGATATAATTGACAAAATTTTCTGTGGAAAATTTAGTTCTCAGTTTAAAAATACTAAGTTTCTAACACGTGCATTTTTTTTAATCCATCTTGTGTTTCGGAATCTGGATAAGGTTGATGTTAATATAAATGAAGGATATGTGCAACAAAGTTGGATTCTAAAATAAATTATGGGAATGGTGTTCACCTCATATCGTTAAATAATTTTGTCTTCTATATACATATAGAGAATATTCTATAGGCAGGCTTCCAGCATGTTTTGGGTAGCATCAAGATTACTATAATGGGGTAGGCAGAAGAATATATATTAATCTGGACTTTTAAAAGCACCTACTGGTGGATTTCTGATGTTTTATTCAAATATATTGGAAGCCATGCATTTAACACATCTTATCTAAACCTCTGTTAAGCCTCTAATGGGTGTGAAGTAATGCTGGCCATTTTAATATGCCTAACACTGAGGTACTGCCCAAAATGCCAGACGTTCAGTACTAACACTGGGATAGTATTGGGCAGACAAGGTTGACAGGTCACTCTAGTTTGAGGTTTCTTAGTATTAAGTGTTGTGAAGAATTCCTGGAGTTGAGATAACTGAAAGTAGTATTGACATAAAACCTGAAACCATCTACACATAACACACTTATAGAATGAGATTAGATAGGTGCTCCACGAAAGGGAGCAAAAAGAATCTAAGAAAGTTTGGATGACAGAGAAATCACCAGCTCTCTAGGTAAAGGGAAAGTCATCTAGTTATTTAGAGGATGAGTAATAAGCTGATTATTGCAAATGCAGAAAAGGACATGAACAAAAGGAGAAAAAAATTACTCATTGTTTATCTAACATTAAGATTTAACTGAATGTCCTGTATTTTATATGGCAACCTTATAAGAAAATAGACAAATGAAGAGAAATAGAAAGCAATTGTTTTTGCTTTAGAGAAAGTGCATAGCTAGATTTGGTTGGTGCAGTTGTTCTCAAACCTGACTACATGTTGGAATTGCATGAAGAGCTTTTTAAAATTTATATACATTCAAAGTCACATCAATGGATTCTATTTCTATTAGTATATGGCAGGGCCCAATTGGTGATGTTTATAAAACTCCCATCCTCAAAATTATTCTCAACTCTTTTTTAAGACTTTATTATTTATTTGTTATTATGGTTGTTTGAGATAGGGTCCTGCTGTGTCACCTAGGCTGCCGTGCAGTGGTGCAATCATGGCTCACTGAAGACTTGACCTCATAGGCTCAAATGATCTTCCCACTTCAGCCTCCCATGTAGCTGAGACTGTAGATGCTAGCCACCATGCCTGGCTAATTTTTTAAAAAATATTTGCAGAGATGGGGTCTCACTGTACTGTCCAGGCTGATCTTGACCTCCTGGGCCCAAGTAATCCTTCCTCTTGACTTTCAAAGTGCTGGGATTATTACATGAGCAACCGCATCCAGACTACTTCTTAATAATTATTTATATTCTTAATATATAATTGACATGTAATAATTGTACTTACTTATGGTGTGCAGTCTGATGTTCCAATGCATGCATACACAGTGTAATGGTCAAACCAGGGTAATTACCATATCCATCATTTTAAGCATTTATCATTCTTTGTAGTAAAACTTTGTTTTTCGTAGCAGTTTAGGTTCACAGCAAAATTGAGAGGAAGGTGCACAGATTTCCTATATATTCCCATATACTCCATTTCCCAACTCTTGCATAGCCTCCTTCATTATCAGTACCTCCACCAGAGTGGTATATTTCTCAGTTGGTGGACCTATGCTGACACATTATAATCACTGAAAGTCCATAGTTTATACAAGGGGTCATTCTTACTATTGTACATTCTATGGGTTTGGACAAATATACTGACATTATTATGGTATCAGAGCATTCTTATGGTTTCAGAGCATTATCATTATCATTTTTATGGTATCAGAGCTTTATCATTATTATGGTCTCAGAGCATTTTCACTGCCCTAAAATTTCTCTGTGCTCTGCCTGTCAGCCCCTTCCCTACCTCAACCCCTGGTAACCACTGATACTGTCTCCATGGTTTTGCCTTTTCTGGAATGTCATGCAGAATTATATTGGTCCATTCTCACACTGCTAATGAAGACATACCCAAGACTGAGTAATTTATAAGGAAAAATAATTTTAATGGACTCACAGTTTCACATGGCCTGAGAAGCCTCATGATCATGGCAGAAAGTGAAGGAAGAGCAAATGCACACCTTACGTGGTGGCAGGCAACAGAGCGTGTGCAAGGGAACTCCCCTCTTTGAAACCATCAGATTTTGTGATACTTGTTCACTATCATGAGAGCAGCACAGGAAAAACTTGCCCCCATAATTCAATTACCTCCCACCGGGCCCCTCCCATGACATGTGGGGATTATTACAATTCAAGACAAGATTTGGGTGGGAACACAGACAAACCATATCAACTTTGTAGCCTTTTCCAATTAGCTTCTTCACTTAGTGATATGCATTTAAGATTCCTTTATGTCACTTCATGGCTTAATAGCTATTTTTATTTTTAAGTGCAGAATAGCATTTGTTTAGCATTCCATTGTTTAGATGTGCCACAGTTTGTTTATTTATTTATTCACCTCCTGAAGGGCATCCTGGTTGTTTTCATATTTTGGCAATTATATCTAAAGCTGCTATAAACATCCATACGCAGGTTTAGCATTTTCAACTTCCCTGGTATATACCAAGAAGCAAGATTGCTAAATCAGATCGTAAGAGTATTAAATTTAGGTTTGTAAGAGATTGCCAAACTGTCTTCCAAAGTGGTTATGCCATTTTGCTTTTCCACCAGCATGGAATGAGAGATCCTATTAGACTACATCTTTGCCAGCATCTGGTGTTTTCAGTGTTCTGGATTTTGGCCATTCTAAAAAATGTGTTAGTGGTGTCTCATTGTTATTTTAGTTTGCATTTCCCTGATTACATATTATGTAAAGCAACTTTTCCTATACTTGCAGGACAACTGTATATATTATTTGCTAAGGTGTCTGTTAGAGTTTTCGGCCCATTTTTTAATCAGATTTTTTTATTTTCTTATGTCGAACTTTGAGGTCTTTGTATAATTCAAATAACAGTCTTTTGTCAGATATGTCCTTTGCAAATATTTTCTCCTATATGTGACTTCTCTTCACATTCTCTTGGCATTTTAAAAGAGCAGAAGTATTCAATTTTAGTGAGGTCAAGCTTATCTATTACTTCTTTCATGGATCTTGACTTTCGTGTTGCATCTATAGAGTCATCACCATATCCAAGATCATCTAAGGTTTCTCCTATGTTATCTTCAAGTTTTACAATTCTGCATTTTACTTTTAGGTCTATGATTCATTGTGAATTAATTTTCATGACCAGTGTAAGGTCTGTGTCTAGATTCATGTTTTCACACGTGAATGGCTGGTTGTTTCAGCAGTATTTGCTTAAAAATTGTGTGTTCAATTCTATTGCCTTTACTCCTTTGTCAAAATCAGTTTTGTGTATGTGTGCCTGTGTCTGTTTTGGGCTCTATATTTTGTTCCATTAATTTGACTACTTTTTCACCAGTGCCACACTATTGATTACTGTAGCTTTATAGCAACTTTTGACAGTGATTAGCGTTGCTGTTCAACTTGTTCTTCTCTGTTAATATTGAGTGGGATATTGTGGGTTCTTTACTTCTCCATAAAAACTTTAAAATCAGTCTATTGATACCTGCAAAATTACTGGCAGGAATTTTGAAAGAAATTGCATAAAATATTAAATTGGGAAGAACAGACACCTTACCAATATTGAGTCTTCCAATCCAAGAACATGGAAAATCTCTCCACTTATTTAATTATTTGATTACATCCATCAGAGTTTCATAGTGTTCCTCATATATATTTAGCAAATATTTTGTGAGATTTTTAACTAAGTGTTTCTTCTTTTTCTTGGTGCTAATGTAAATGGCATTATTTTTTAAATTCCATATTCCACATTGTTGTTGCTGGTATATACATATAAAATTTATTTTTGTATATTAACCTTTTGTACTGAAACCTTGCTATAGTCACTTATTAGTTCCAGGAGTCTTACTGTTGATTCTTTTGTACTTTCTGCATAGATAATAATGTCATCTGCTAATAAAAATGTTTGTGTTTCATCCTTCCCAACCTAAATACATTTTATTTTCATTTCTTTACACACACACACACACACACACACACACAAACACACACATTGCTGAATTCAATTTGATATTTTCTGACAACCTTCGCATTTTCATTCACAAAATACATTGGTTTATAGTTTTCTTTAATGTCTTTGGTTTTAGTATTAGAATAATTGTAGCCTTATATAATGAGTTAGAAAGGGTTCTCTGTGCTTCTACTGTTTAAAAGAGATTATAGAGAATTTATATAATTTCTTTTTAAATATTTAGTGGAATTCACCAGTAAACCTATATGGACATAAAATTTCTATTTTGATTCTTGAATTTCAGATTCCTGAAATTTAGATTATTGATTTTAAATCTTTCTTCTCTAATTAATTATTGATTCAATTTTATTAATAGATAAAAGCTTATTCACATTGTCTATTTCTTCTTGTGTGAGTTTTGGCAGCTTATGTCTTCCAAAAAATTGATCTATTTCATCTAGGTTATCAAATTTGTGGTTATAGACTTGTTTGCAGTATGCCTTGTTTGTCCTTTTAAAGTCTATGGGATCTGTAGTGATGCCCCCTCTTCCATTGTTGATATTAGTGATTTGTGTTCTCTCTTTATTTTTAGTCTGGCTTGAGGCTTATCAATTTTATTGATATTTTTCAAAGAATGAGTCTGTGGCTTTATTGATTTCCTATTTTCAATTTCATTGATTTCTGCTTTAATTTTTATTATTTTTCTTTTTGTACTTACTTTAGATTTTACTTGCCCTTTTTATTCTCATTTCCTAAAGTAGAAATTTAGATTATTGATTTTGGAAATTTTTTCTTTTCTACTATATGCATTTATGCCTAACTGATTTTGACAAAGATATAAAAGCCATAGAGGAGTAAGGGTAAACTTTTCTATACATATGACTGAAGCAATTGGACATTCTAGGCAAGAAAAAAGATCCTCAACCTAAACATCACATCTTATTTAATATAAATCCCAAAAAAGGTGGAGAATTAAGTATAAATAAAACTACAAAATTTTTAGGAAAAATATAGGATAAAATCTCCAGAACCTAGAGTCAGGTAAAGAGATTTTAGACTTGACACCAAAAAAACAATCCATAAGAGAAGAAATTGAACAATTGGATCTCATCAAAATTTCAAATTGTTTCTCTTTGAAAGATCCTATAAAGATGATGAAAAGGCAAACTACAAATGGGAAGAAAGCTGTTAAATAGCTTGCTTAAAGTTACTAATCTTCTCACCTTTTCACCTGCTGTAACTAAGTTTGGTTGATTGTCTTCTGACTTGGTCAGCATGCATGCCACCCTTCTGCGGACAATACTTTGTACACAAGGGAAAATACAGCAACAGCCCCAGCACCAAGAGGCAAGCTCCCCTCTTCCTCTTATCCCAGAAGGGACAAAGAGAAGGAACTGTCACTAGAATACTGAATAAAAGAAGAGTCTTCCACAGAAGAATGCAGCCAACCTAAAGAAAGTTTGCAAGAAGGGAAATTGGAAATACCTTGACCTTATTTTTACTTTCTTTCCCAGATTTCCTGCTTTTGCTCCCCACTGGTTAAACCTAACTGAAAGGCACAGAGCAAGGGAGCCCATTGATGTAGCCCATGGAGATCAGTAACCAGTGATCAATTAAGAGGTGGAAATGAGAATGGCTCAAGTTTTTATTACATCTACCGTTTTTGGATATCCAAAGCCATAAGACTGAGCTCTGTTGATGGAGATAGTACATAAGATAAAAATGTTTCAGTTGGGCTTAATGTTATGATAACCTACTTCTCGCATGTGCCATTACAGTGTGCAGAGCATTCTCTAAACCAGTCTTTAAATTTTATTTCTCAGTGTATTCATTCCATAAAGCCAGTAATGTGGTTGGAGGCAAAGGAAGCAGAGGAATAAGAATAGGTGCACTAGGAAATGATTTGCTTACGCATCCAACTTACATCTAGCTTTAGGATAGATCAGTATATAACCTACCATCTAAACCATAACCCCTTTGAATGCTAAAATGGTCAACTGCATGAAATGCTTAGACAATAATCACAAACTAAGGCTCTCCTAGACAAATTGGCATGTGTAGTCTTTCCAGTCATGAACTGTTTTCACTAGATGATCAACATACCTAACTTTGTTGAATTATAATAACCATTCATGATGGATAGCCTAGTCACAAGTTATTTGGTGTTTTATGGCCAAGGGAAATCTTACTGAGCAGCAAGCAAGAAATGTTTCTGAAAGTGAGAATAGTTATTTTACAAAGAAGTCATGATTTTCTCCAAACTTTAGGACCTTGAAACTAATTTTTTTCTGTTTCATGTCCAGGCTTGCTACAGACTCAGTGTAGCATTCCAATATACTAAAAATCCTTCATGGAATACTGATTTTGATAAATCATTATGGCTAGATGACAGAGCTGCTTCAACTGCAGCCTAAGTTAGCCAGATAACCTTCTCCTAGTCAGTGATCTATTCCAAGATGACAGCCTTAAAGGTGGCAAAATCTGGACTAGGGAAACTAGGGAAAAATGCCAGATATAGGTGATTCCCCTGAAATCATGATACTTTAATTCTCTTGGAAAGATGATATTTTAAGGACTCTGGATCTTCAAATTGACTATCCCAATCATGATAGTTTTTACTTCATGAGCTGAAACCAATGTCAGGATTCTGCCAGTGGACTTCCTTTAATGGTAGGATGTGTGAGTTTTAGCTACTTTTTTTTTCATTGTAGCAGATATTCCAATATCACCAAGACCACCGGATGCCAGAAACCTCACAAATATATCATGCCTCTTAATTTTCAAAGGATATCTTTCCCATTCCTGTAACACAAAAGTGTCTCACTAAGACATCAAAGTCATACAGTTTTCTGCTGCCCAGGTCTTATCAACAGAATGCCATATAGAGGATTAGCATGATGCCCTTGATATTAAGATTGTCAAAGTCTCCTTGAATTGAATCATGGTTTAGATATATAGTAGGTAATACTTTGAAGCAAGATAACAAAAGTGTACTGCTATCTCTAGCAGGAGGAAGCAAACTCTTTCTTGAATATTTCAATGCATATTGGGTTAGAAAAAAGAAAATATATTTGTCTGATCAATAGCTAGATACTTAGTGCCAGAAGCTGTGGTGATTTGCTCTAACAATAAAATTAAATCTAAATCCTTGGTATACTTCTGGTTACACCTTATTAAATGTATAAACCACTCTAATCTCTAAGATCCATGCATCTCCTATGGGGGACAAGCAGTCCAATTAACGGAAGATACCACCGCATGTTCTCATTCATAGGCGGGTGTTGAACAATGAGAACACATGAACACAGGGAGGGGAGTATCATACACTGAGGTCTGTGGTTGGGGGGGGACTAGGGGAGGGTCAGTGGGGATTAGGGAGTTGGGGAGGGATAACATGGGGAGAAATGCCAGATATAGGTGATGGGGATGGAGGCAGCAAACCACATTGCCAGGTATGTACTTATGCAACAATCCTGCATGTTCTTCACATGTACCCCAGAACCTAAAGGGCAATAATATATATATATATATATAATTTTTAAAAAACAAGGAAGAATTGCACTCCTGCCATAAAAAGGAATGAGATCATGTCTTTTGCCTGAACATGGATGGAACTGGAGACCATTATCCTTAGCAAACCAATGCCAGAGCAGAAAACCAAATACCACATGCTCTCACTTACAAGTGGGAGCTGAATAATGAGAGTACATGGACACATGGTGGGGAACAACACACACTGGGGTCTATCAGAGGGTAAGAGTGGGAGGAGGGAGAGCATCAGAAAAAATAGCTAATAGATGCTGTGCTTAATACCTGGGTGATGGGATGATCTATGCAGCAAATCACCATGGTCCACATTTACCTATGTAACAAACCTGCACATCCTGTACATGTACCCCTGAACTTAAAATGAAAGTCTGAATTTTTTTTAAAAAAAGAGCTGTATTCCTACCTCAGCAAGAATCTGTATTTTACTTTGTACATCAAATGCCAACATGTATACATCAAATACCAGTGTGTAAATCAAATTGATTTTGATGTTCTCATTTTATATATTTATAAATGAATAGTCGTGCAATTTAGTACAATGAAGCAGTGTACTATATTAGTTAAAGTATGAACTTTAAATCCAGAGCAGGTAAATTCAAATCATAGCTCTGCTACTTGTTATCTGTGTGTCTGAGAAAAAGACTGCATCTCTTTAAACATTAATTTTTCCATCTATCAGATGGAAAAAAAAAACTAGACCTACATTATAAGATATTAGAGAAAATAAATGAGATGCTGAATGCTTATAAAGAAGAAGATAGGCAAGACATTGTGGCTCACGCCTGTAAACCCAGCATTTTTGGAGGCCAAGGAGAACGGATCACTTGAGTTCGAGTTCAAGACCAGCCTAACCAATATGACAAAACCCTGTCTCTATTACAAAAATAATAATAATACAAAAATTGGCTATATGTGGTGGCATGTGCCTGTAATTCCAACTATTTAAGAGACTGAGGCATGAGAATTACCTGAACCTGGGAGGCTGAGGTTGTAGTGAGCTGAGATCACACCACTGTACTCCATCCTGGGTGATGGACTAATATTCTGTCTCAAAAAGAAAAAGAGAGAGAGAGAGAGAGAAGACGAGAAGAAGAAGGAAGAAGGAGGAGGAAGAAGAAGAGGAGGAAGAAGAGGAGGAGGAGGAAGAGGAGGAGGGGGAGCAGGAGGGGGAGGAGGAGAAGGGGGAGGAGGAGGAGGGGGAGGAGGAGGAAGATGAGGAGGAGGATGAGGAGGAGGAGGAGGGCAGCAGCATTTTGTATCTTCAGAACCTATCTAAGAAGTAGGCAGAAACAGACATCCCTACATAGAAGGTAAGAAGGAAGTGGAAGTTTGGGCACCTAGAGAACTCTAAAAAAAAGTCCAAAGTCACCAACTGAGGTAGTAGAGAGAGTTTTCTACTCACAGTGTTTATATTTTAAAGAAATGTGCTAAAGGGCCAGGTTAAGAAAAGGAAACATTCATTGAGGTAGAACATTACCCCTGCAGGGGGAGAAAAGATTGCTTTCCTCACCCATCTCTAGGATCATGGCTGAGGCCCCTATAACAAAAGGCAAGAGAAAAGCATACACATTTATTTAATACAAGTTTTACATAACATAGTCACCTTCAGAATGAAAACACAAAGAATCAGGGAAACCTCTGTATTTTTACGCCAAGTTTGATTAAGAAGTAGATAGTTGTAGAGGCATTTGACTAGACTAGTGCAGTATGATTTAGGGAACTTAGCCAAGCCAGTTTGTTCAGATTCTTCTCTGTGTTCCTGTGGCTTCAAAGATAAGGATATTCCTTTCCTCTGAGTATAGAGTAGGCACTCCTCACATGAGGGTTTTATGAACTACTTTAGAGGAAGATTAGAGAACTCTTTTATGGTCTGCTTTAGGGGAGAAGAGCAGGAGAAAGTCGAAGAGATCGTCTTCCTTCTGCTATTTCCTCAACTGCCAAAGTACCATATTTGGGGTAGCATGTTCTGAAACCCAACACTCCAAAACTTTCAGGTTTGCTTCCTTTCTCTTTTCTGCTCCTCTTCTCACTCTTCTAACTCCTAGAACTCATCATTTTAGTTCTATTTATAGTTACCCAGCAAACACACTTGTTTTCATTTTAACCAATACACACACACACACACACACACACACAATCTCATACTATAACCTCACATATACACAAAGAGACAAAAGCACACATGTATGTACATCCTTTACTCCTAGGCCCTAGCTTCCAAACAGTTCCAGAAACCCACATATAAGTAGTAATAATTGATGATATTAATGACAGTAAAATATAACCATTTATTTTAGGGCTTTTGGTTAAATGTGACAGATTGAACATGTACATTTTTCTCCACTTCCTCTCAAATCACATTAAAATAATGATAACACTCAAATTGTGAAAACTGGAGAGTAGATGGGCTTTGGTAAATTACTTGTGATATCATAGAAAGCTGAAACCTAAACTAGGAGTCAAGGTGGCTTTTGTTGTAGACCTCAGAAAAACGTAAGAATTGAAATCACCATGGACTTCTGAAGATTCCCCTTCCAGGGAAGAAGAGAGGAGAGGGTTATACAACAGAGGATGGGGGTGAAACAATACAAGGAAATATGCCCATTATACCTCAATAAATCTGTTAAAATGAAAAAAAGCAACAAGAAACCCCACACACATAAAAAATAATGACAACGAATTAATTGGAAGTTAGCATACTAAGTGGTGAGGCATTGCCCCATCCCCAGTTTCTGGAACCCTAGGAACCAAGCTTATACTTCCAGGAAGAAGATGTGAGCATCCTCTGCAGAAACCAACCAGCTCAAGAAAATATATATATATATAACGGTGGTGATATTTAGGGATCCTCCAATAAAACAGCTAAGTCTGCATGTCATTACCCATATTTTGGTACAACCCCTTTTCCCTCATGTGCATCTTCCAATTATATTTTTAGCACTTTCCTCTTAAAATGGACAGGTATTTGAGGGAAACTTCCAACATAAAAGAGAAAGATACAAACAAGCAAACCAAAAGAAACTCAAAAGAGACAATGCAAGAAGCAGAAGAGAATTTCAAATACACTCAAAAAATGCTATCTCAAAGATACAAATAAAAAATCTATGAAAGAATAGTAAAATGTCATATAAAATAATATAATTGGAGAACATGAAAGATGTGTTGGAAATTAAAAACATAAAGGCATACTTTTTAAATTTATGATATGGTTTGGCTGTGTCCCCACCCAAATCTCATCTTAAATTGTAGCTCCCATAACTCCCACATGTTGTGGAAGGGACCATGTGGGAGATAATTGAATCATGGGGGCAATTTCCCCCATATGTTCTCATGGTAAGGAATAAGTCTCATGAGATCTGATGGTTCGATAAAGGGTTTCCCCTTTCACTTGGCGCTCATTCTTTCTTGTCTGCTGCCATGTAAGACATGCATTTCACCTTCTGCCATGATCATGAAGCCTCGCCAGCCATGTGGTACTGTGAGTCCATTAAACCTCATTTTCTTTATAAATTACTAAGTCTTGGGCATGTCTTTATCAACAGCATAAAAATGGACTGATACAATTTACTAGATTAGAAGATAAAGTTGAAGAAATATTTCTGAAATTAGAACAAAAGGGCATAGGTAGAAGATAAGAGAGAAAAGAGGAAATAGTCAATCCAGAAGATAAAATCCAATATCAGATTTATGTAAGTTCTAGAAATCGAGCACAGAAGGTCAGAGGAAAGAAAACAATAAAAGAAATAATAGAAAGAAGTTTCTGGAACTAAAATGGTGATTGAAATGGCCTAGTAAATATCTTGTAAAATAAACCAAAGAAAGACACAAGCCATCCCCATGAAATTCCAGAACACTGGAGATTAGAGAAGATGCTGAAAGCTTCAAGACAAACAAAGAAAGCAGGTAAGAATAGCATCCTATTTCTTAAAAGCAGCAGAAGCTAAAAGAAGATGTCTACAAAATTCTGAGGGAAAACAATCTCCAGCCAAGAATTCTATGCCAGCCAAACCATGAATCAAGTAAGAAGGTCAGATAAAGATATTTCTAGACATGCTCAATCTTTAAAAAAAAAAAAAAAAGAAAGAAAATTTCCCATGTATTCTTTTTTAGAAAGCTTCAGCAAAATCTGTTCCAGCCAAACAACTGAGAAAATCAGGAAAGAGGCAGACATGCAGATCAAGAAGAGGGACTCCAGCACAGGAAAGAGGTCAAAAGAATCCTAAGATGATAACTGGGCAGCAAACTGAGATAGCAGCCAGTCACATTTGGGGGTAGCTGAGTAAAGGCTCCCAGGGAGATGTCTCCTAGAGGAATAAAGGAACTGTTTACTTCATGTGGTTAAATGGAATAAAATAAGTTTTACAGCTTTAGTGAAATATATGGGAATGAACTATTGATAGATACATAGAAAATTAAGGAAATGATAAAGGAAGTCAATTAACAATTCCAACGCTAAAGTTGCAAAGGAAAAGAAATGAAATTGTAGAACACTATGTCTCAGCTGCAAATAATATTGACAAAGTCATAATGAACAAAAATAGTGGCTTAGCTATATTGCAAGATGGAAGAAGAGACATTAAGACATTAAGGAAGTGTGTAAAAGGAGTGATTTAAGAGAGCAAAATTGTCATCTTTTTATTTTACATGGTTAGCTAAACAGCAAAGGAAAGCAGCTAAGAGTTGAAAGTAGTTCCCTGCCAGAGACAGAATCAGGATGAGCAGGTATGAGACAAAGAACTACTGATTTGTGTAAACTAAGTTAAGATACCAGTAGCAGGAAACTGGACTAACGGTGGCTTACTACATGAGGATACTTGTTTACTTTTTTAAAATGTGCAGAAATAGATGGACTCAGCAGCTCAGTGGCATCACCAAGGACTCATTGCTTTCCAGTTTTCTGCTCCACCATTCTCAGTGTGTTGCTTTTCAACCTTGTTCACTCAGGGCTGCAAGGTGGCTGCCACAGCTGCAAACATTAAGTTCACAGGCAGAACATGGGAGACAGATTGCCCATGACTGAGCAAGAAAATTGTCTTCATGTAACTCTTTCCTGTCATTAGTGCATCAGTTAGGATTCGTTCTGGTGATGAGTGATACGGACCTAAAATTAGAATGTCTAGCACAAGGCAAAATCTTGTTCTAGCCACTCTAGAGGAGGTAGGTTGTCCAGGGTGGTATGAGGTTCTACTTCTTCTGTGATCTCTTCAGATAACAAGGCTCCTTCTCTCTTGCCATTCTGCTAGTCATGGCTTCCTTTCTCAAGGTGACCTCATGGTTCCAGAAGGTTACAGCTGCTCCGGCTATCATGTCAACATTTCAGCCGGCAGGAAGGAGGAATAAAAAGGGCACATGAGAGTTTTCTTTTGAGGAAATTTCCTGAAAGCTGCCACAAAATACTTTTGCTTATATCCTAGTCACAAAGTCACAACTAGCTACAAAAGTGGCTGGCAAATGCAGTATTTATTCCTAGTAGCCATATGCACAGCTAAAACTTAAAAGTTCTTAAAAAAGGAAAGAACAAAATAACAGATACCTGGCAGTCTTCACCACAATTAGAAAGGAAAATATCTTTCCTGGAAGACCCTGAGTAGAGTCCCCCTTACATCTCATTAGCCAAAACTGGGTCACATGGCCACCCTTACCCATGAGAGAGGCTGGTAAAGGGAGAATCTGGATTCTTATTTGCTGTAGTAGAAAGCAAGCAATGGAGAAAGGGATTGACAATGGCTGCGAATAGCCAAACAAGTGCCTGCCTCACAAATCTTGTGGCACAATTTGACCTTAAAGCTATATTACATATATTACATTTATACACATATTACATTTATAATTTAATGTATATAAATTTTAAAATGTATATAAATAAGAAATATTTGTTTTTATAAGAAAATTGTGGGAAAACTTGTCAAGGTCTGCTGCCACACTCCCTCCAACTTCTTAGTGAATAAATAAAAGAAAAAAGTTATAAGGTCAAAATACATACACATAAAAAATAGCCAGGGCTATTCATATAGTCTATTTATTTCATGCTTTGCCACATTGATTTTGTCCTTTATTCAACAAACATTTATTGAATGCTTGCTATGTACAAAGGTATATGGACATGACTGAGTCTCAGTTCATGCCTTCAAAAAGGTTACAGGTTTGAAAGAGAGAGACATGAAGCCCATTTTCTGCAATACAGCATGATAAGCACCAGGTTGGGAGATTGCAAGGGATGATAACTGCAACAACCCAGAGAAGGGCCATTGAAGTTGGCCCAGAAGACAGGGAAGGCTTCCCTGAGGAGATAATTTTTGAGTTATGTTTTGAAAGACAGGCTGAAATGTGCAAGGAGATGAAAAGGACATGGAAAGGACATCAAGCCCACAGAAGAATGAACACAAAGGCATGCATCACATTATAGCTAGGAAGAATGAGCCACGTCCTTACTCTATCTATCACAGATATGAAAAGGTAGGCATGTAATTTATGTTTAATAAACATTCAGTAGAGTGAATCAAGAGGAATAGCAACTCTCTTAATCTACTTCAGCTTAACTAGTATTCTAGATCAGGAGATGGCAAACTATGGTCCTCAGGCCAAATCCCATCTGCTGCCTGTTTTTGGAAATAAAGTTTTATTGGGATATAACCACACTCATTCATTTACACACTGTCTATGGCTGCTTTTTTGCTATCATGGCAGAGTTGAGTAGTTGCCCATAGAAACTGTAGAGTCTTGGCAGGGTGCAGTGGTTCACACCTGTAATCCTGGCACTTTGGGAGGCCAAGGCGGGTGGATCACCTGAGGTCCAGAGTTCAAGATCAGCCTGAACAACATGGAGAAACCCCGTCTCTACTAAAAATACAAAATCAGCCAGGCATGGTGGCCCATGACTGTAATCCCAGCTACTTGAGGCAGGAGAATCGCTTGAACCCAGGAGGCGGAGGTTGTGGTGAGCCAAGAATATGCCCTTGTACTCCAGCCTGGGCAACAAGAGCGAAAAACTTCATCTCAAAAAAAAAAAAAAAAAAAAAAGAGGGAACCGTAGATCTTGCAAAGCCTAAAACATGTACTATGTGGTCCTTTATGGAAAAAGTTTGCTAATCCCTGTTCTAGATGAGCTGACATCCTTCATTCCCTTTAAAACATACAGCACCCTGAGCTCAAAGCTAACAATAATAATAATACATCCTTGCGTCCTACCAATTTAGTTGTATTCTTTCCAAAAGTAAATTGTTTGTTCCCAAATGTGTTTTGTCAGTTTCACGTGTTGATATAAATATCTAATTCAATAAAATATCGTGTATATTAATAAAATGAGCATTAAAAGGAAGAATGTTTCTATTTAAAAAAATTAAGCAGAATACATTGAAAAATATACATCGCACCATGCTAATAAAAACTATGTGAGTCAGATATGGAGACAACTATAATCATAAAATATTAAGATTTTACCTGGCAAGTGTCTATAACTTTCACTCCATTCTTTTAAAACCTAAAATTAGAAATCAGAGATGATGCATTTAGGGGAGATGTTTATACAAGAAAGACAACACAAAATTATAATTAGCAATACATTCTTAAAGAGGAGTCTTGGCTCTCCATCAACAGGCAAGAGTTCCCCTAAAAAATGAGATTAAAATTAAAATAAGTATTTTAAGTAAGTGAGTGAGTAAGCAAATAGTATGCAGATAAATATTAATGTATATTTGCTGGATTCTTTTAAAAGCAATTTCATGACTTAACCAACTCTTTACTATGAGGAGAGGAAAAGGCAAAGTAACTGTGTTTGTTTGGGTGAACAGAGATAAAAGATTCCAACTCCCTAAATTTTCTGGGGTCCATCTCATTCTGCAAGATTCACCTCTCAACCAACCCCTTCCTCGACCCCAAAAGTGATCCCGCCTATGGGTATCCATTTCTGCCTGGTGCCAGCTCCTGAGAAAGTCAGACAAACAGGACGCAGACCTCACACTCCTGGCTCTGGATCAGAAAGGAAGAATGAGCTGACACTGGCCTCATTCTGAGCAGAAATTAATTATCAGGTTAGCCTGTGAAAATGTCAACTCATTAAATCCCCAAAGTGCGACATCTAAGCTCTGACAAGCCATCTAGGAAATAAAATGCATAAAATAAGACAGCCCGTCTTTCTTACAAATCACACAGATTCAAAGTTCAGAAAACTTTTAATTTGGTCTATTTGCCCATCACCTCATAGAACCTTGGATGCACCTTTAATCTGGCGCTTCAAACAAATCCCTGCTTCCTTAGGATTCTAAAAATAATTGTGTTCCTTGTGGTACATTAACTCTTTCCAAAAGAATAGCCAATTTGCTCATAAAACAGCTGGTTATTTCCTCAAGATCCTTGATTAAACATTGTTTTTTCAGATGAGACTATTTGATTTTTTTCTAGCTAATTTCCCCTCTGCCCCCAAAGGCTATCCCTTCCAGAGAAAGAAAAAAAATGCTTCATATTCAGGTTTCCATCCCAGAATCACAGTGGTGAACAGTGTGACATTAGATAGGGCATTAGGGAATGTTGGGGCCCCCAGAAAGCTCCCTAAAGAAGGGCCATGTTCTCCGGGGTCACCCCGTGCTTCAGCCTCTCCATTGCCACCAAGGACAGAGCTATACAGGCAGGATATGCCCCCAAAACACACAGTAAAGATGAGGAACAAAACAATGATGAAAAATCCAGGACCCAGACTCCACATACCTGCCCTCCAACTAAGTCAGTTTCCAAATACATCATTCTTCCTCTTTCTAAGCCCCTGCCCACATTGTTTGCCCCCACCTCCACCCCCACAATTTCCAGTGCAGGTCACATTTCACCTTTTCTTCCAAACCTTTCCTCAATCCGAGGTGGAGCCCTCTGACATTCTGCCCTTCCTCAGCCATCTGTCACTATTTGGTGTGAACATTTCTTGTGATCATTGGCTTAAATTCAATCTAGCACTATTTTCTATTCTGTCTTCTAGATTCCAACTTAACCATGTCATATCTGAAAGCAAGGCCATGCCTTATTCCTCCTTTTTTTCTTCTATTGTATTCAGCAAAATAAAGTATTTTGCAAACATGTTTTCTTTTCCTTCTCACCTACCTACAGTCTTTCCACAGCCCCCAAATACTAACCAGGTCCTTTGGGTAGAAGCCTTACTTAGGCCAATTCCTTAAGTATAGGAACCATATGAATGCAAAACTTCCAAAATGCTCTGTACTACAAGTCCATAAATTAACCCCAGAATCACATACTCTATGCCGTAACATAATTATGTTTGGTTATATATAGAAGGAACAAAATTGCCATCTCAAACTTAGGTGTAGTGGGCAGTCTGTAAGGTGAATATCACCTTACAGACTGGTATTTATGTCCTTGTACAATTTCTTCTCTTTGTGTATGACCTGTACCTACCAACTTACTTCTAATTAATAGAATGTGGTAGAGCCATGGGATGCCACTTACGAGATTAGGTTACAAAAAGAATATGCCTCTGCATTAGTCTCCCTTTCTCTCTCCACACCTTGTCTTTTCTTTTTCCCAATCTATCCCCCTCTCCTCTCTCTCTGTCTCTTCTCTCTCTCTCTCTCTCTCTCTCTCTCTCTCTCTCTCTCTCTCTGCCCTTTCTCTAAGGGAATCAAGTTGCTATGTTGTGAATAATAGCTCTATAGAGAGGTCCACAGGGCCAATAAATGAGGTCTCCAGCCAATATCCAGAGAAGACTTGAGGCCTGCAACATGAGTGAGCTTGGAAACAGATCCTCCCCCAGTCAGACTTTGAGATGACTTCAACTCCAGCTGACCTTGATTGCAATCCTGTGAGAAACCCGGAGCCAGCGACATCTAACTAAGCATTCAGTTTTGTTTTGTTTTGTTTTGTTTTGAAGACAGGATTTCATTCTGTCATCCGGGTTGGAAAGCAGTGCCACAGTATCAGCTCACTGCAATCTCCTCCTCCCAGGCCCAAGTGACCCTCCACCTCAGCCTCCCTAGTAACTGGGGCTACAGGCACATGCCACCACCCCAGCTGATGTATTGTTGTTGTTGTTGGAGTTTTGGTAGAGACAAGGTTTTACCATGTAGCCCAGGCTGGTCTCGAACTCCTGAGCTCAAATTATCCACCCACCTCAGCCTCGCAAAGTGCTGGGATTACAGGGTTTGTTATTTTAAGACACCAAATTTTGGGGCAATTTGTTACACAGGAATAGATAACCAATGCACCAAGTTTTCCACAAACATTCAGTTTTTTTTCTGCAAAACTAAATCTAATGTAGGCCCCCTCCTCTCTATGCCAGATTGGCAAGAAATTATCTTATTCAATCCTGTAACTCTATATGCACATCTGTATCTCCCAGAGTATTGTCAAGGTCTCAGGGTGTTTGGGACAGGGTATTTGAGGAAGGGGCTCCAGTCCCTGGTTTGTACGAGTTACCACTACTGGACTCATAGCCCAACTGTGCATGGCCCTCGGAGTTCGTGGGTGAGGAAGCTCCATACATTCCATGCCAAGCTTCAGCTCTACCACTGGGACTTTTGCTGAGGCTACAGCCCAGCACTCAAGGCCAGCCTCCCCTCTGCCGTTCTCAGATGCCAATCAGGCCCCTCATAGCCCTTCATCCCTTCCCAGGCTTCTGAGAATCTCCTTTCTCTGTCAATTCCAACTCTTTTCTTCATAGCCTTCCATCCCTGTATATACACACACATGCCCTTAGCACAATTTCGAAGAGTTTAGGGTTTTGAGAAAAGCCTGAAAGATAGATTATCTTCAAGCTGCTACTGCAGCAAGAGCACAATGACCTTCTCAGAATTCATGAAAATTAAAAAAATAATAATTCTCATTCTTTCTGATGCTTCCACTCCTTCAAACACAAAATACAAATTAAGGTTTCAATAAATAATCTCACTGCAATTATTTTTCCCACATATTCAAGAAACAATTTATGCTCCAAGAAGGGTTGCCATGTTTACCTAAGGTTTGGAATACCTTCTAGCACACTGCAGTGAACCACCACCTACCACCTCCCAACATATACTACCGCACACACAGCACTGTAAGAAGCTCAATAATGGCAGAATGAGAGACTTCCTAATAGGAATCTACTTCTTCCAAATCTCCCCTCACTCTATTAAAGAATAGCCCAAGCAACCAGCCACAAGGCAGGCATCATGCAGGCATAACTGGAATAAGCTTCTACTTATTATGTGTGATTTAAGTTGAACCAGGGAAGTCTCTCAGACCCAAAATATCTTCCTAGTGGCCTGCAACAATCACTAAACTTCACTTTAAGAGCCTAGCTCATTTGAGTTGAAAGCACTGTTACTCCAAAGTTAAATTATACATTGAGCTGTTTTTAGCCAGAAGTACCTTCTTGGAATTTAGTTTATCAGTTCTTTTCCAACCACTTATTGAAAAAAGAGTTTGGTCCTGACATGATAGATTAGCTTAGTTCAAAAAGAAGGAAAAAGAGTTTGGGTTCTGCTATAAGTGGTGGAAGAGGAATAAAGAAGTTTTGAATAGCAGCAGTGAAGGCATCTTGACTGCTCTAGGCAGTCATTGGGAGTGGGATGAGTAGAAAAATGCTCATTACTGTAAATGTGATATGACTATTAGGGTTATGACATTATGTTCTCTTATGGTTACTCCATGAAGACTGATTATTTTATGAAGGCCACTCCTGGAACTAAAAATGTCCTCATGAAGGGTCATTTTTAGTATTCAGTAATAAAGGTATAGGCTAATCTATGAGAAGAAATCTATCTATGAGAAGAAATGAAAGACATAGACATCAGAGTCTAGATGCCTGAGTGGACATCCATAGGTAGTATGTGCAAAGATGATGTCCTTCCCATAAAGAGAGACCAGAAGCTTGAAATGAAAGGGGCTAGGCTGGGTCTTTTCCCAAGGATACCTGAAGAAGAGGGTAAGAACAGTCTGCACTCAAAAAATATGTATTTATAAAGAAAATTGTCTAGATTCATAGTGTTCTTTGTATGGTAGTTACTTGATCCTCAGCTGGTGAGAGACCAAATCAGTTGCTAACTTCCTGAAGTGTCCCTTTTGAAGGGGCTACACCGCCACCAGAAATTCGGCAAGGAGTACATTGTATTTACTGAAACTCCTCTAAAAGAGAAAGCGTACTGGTTGAAAATCATTTGGGAGGTAAAGATCGAGAGAGATCCTAAGGGTCAGGTCTTCCAAAAATGGTAAAACTGGTTAATTACTGGACTTTTGACTTTCTGAATTGGCTATAAAGATGTAGGTTAGTGGTTAAATTACTCAGGAATCATCAAGGAAAGGCTAAGCACTACTACCACAAGTATTTCTCTCTGCTCCCCAAATACATCACTTCCAAAGATATATGAGATGGAAGAGCACTGCACTACTATCCTGCTTGTGGGATCAGGTCTACTCCAGTCCTACTCATGAGAAAATATAGTCTTGGCTCAGCTTGACTACGAGAAGCAAGGGAAAAAAAACTTGTATCTCACTTGGGTCAGAGTACTCATGCGGCCACTTGTGTTGATTTTATCCAAGAAACAAACCCCAAAAGCAAGATGAATCTATGAACAGTCTAATCCCCCAAGCCCTAGCCCACAAGAGATTCACCTCCACTTAGGGCCAACTTCAGAAAAACTAGAGGTTGCTGCCATTAACTAGGAAGGTATTGCTTCCTTTCAGGGGAGCACTGAGAATGCATGATGAGAGAGATCACAAGAGGTAAGACAGCTTCAAAGATGGATTACAGACTAGCTTGCTCACAGTTCAGAGGATCGTCCCTGGACATAAACTGGTTAGAAGATGCCATCACAATAAACATTCATAAAATAATAAAAAAACAAATATTCCAGAAATTCTTCTCTTTACAAGTGAGGTTCTCTATGCAGCAGCAATAGAATGAGGAGCAAAGCTGAAGAATGGCTCATATTTCTCTTCGCCAGTTGCATTCACTCCCACTTTCTACTTTCTCCACTGGCCCCACCATCAAGAAGCACTGGGTTTCAGATCCATGGATAGCTCTTCTCCTTTTGTCCCAAAGCAGAAAGCATGTACATAAAATGTCTAGGCCACAAACACTATATTTGGGCTTCCAAAGTAGCCTACCTCATGTAAATTTTTTATTCTTTGATGGCTGTCTTGTTCCTAATCTCATCCCTAGACTAAAAATCATGACGTTGTTAGAGCTTAAAAGATCTTTAAAGAACATCTAACTCACCAAAGAGAACCAAGTCTGGAAAGGAAGAGTGATTTGTCCAAGATTCCACAGTTGTTTGCGGAAAGACACAGGCCTTTCTGTGTATTTACACAAGAGGTCTGCTGCCTCTAAGGCTGGCTTCCACTGTCCTTAACTTGATTTCACTCAATCTCAATAATTTAGCTGTGGCCTCAAGCCATTTTCTCTGAAGGGCTTACTCAAGGTCAAGCTCTCCAGAATCACCTCACAATTCTGCTGCTGAGAGCCTAAATGACTCATGAATCACTTGCAAATTTCCTATATTCTCCTCTCTAAAGTATTACCAAAATTAAGTTTTCTTTTCCAGGCCATCTCAAGGAAGAATGATAGCCCCTTCTGTAGCCTGAGTCCTCACTGAAATGCAGCATTAGGTTGAGTGAGGGGTGAAGTCAACCTTGGGCAGGAGACTTCCACGGAGAAGTTCTTAGGCCTCTGCAGCTATAGTTTCACAGCAAATGAGGTTGGAAATTCCATCTTACATTCTTGACCTCTAGGTTTAAGACTTCTGTCCTTGTGAAAATGCAAGTATCAGCTAGGCACAGTGGCTCACGCCTAAAATCCCAGCACTTTGGGAGGCCGAGGCAGGTGGATCACTTGAGGTCAGGAGTTCGAGACCAGCCTGGCTAACACGGTGAAACCCCATCTCTACTAAAAATACACACACAAAAAAAAATAGCTGGGCGTGGTGATGGGCACCTGTAATCCCAGCTACTCAAGAGACTGAGGCAAAAGAATTTCTTGAACACAGGAGTTGGAGGTTGCAGTGAGCCGAGATTGCACCACTGCACTCCAGCCTGGGCAAGAGAGGTCAAGAAAAGAACGAAAGAAAGAAAAGGAAGAGAGAGAAAATAGCAAAAGGCCAACTTGGGGGAAGGCAAATATGAGAAGAAGAAAAACAATGAAAGAGGTCCTCCAAGGGCTGAGAGTTTAGAAGACAAAGCAGAGAACACTAGGGAGGCATTTTGGCCCACTCTGTCCCTCACCACTCCGCTTATCTTTTAAATAGCAGCTTGGCCTCTCTCCTTGACTATTTACAGTTACCTATGATTCCCATTGCACTTCCATTTACAAAAAAAAAAAGATGCCCAATTAGCTCCACCTTGAGAAGAGATTTGAAATTATTTCACCATCACCACCTCCTTCAGCCATTCAGGATTCCAGCATTTTTTATCCTAAATTCCTAGAGAGTGTGGGCTATGTCCCCTGCCTAGAAAAATAAGGGTGCTTTCTCAAAAGCTTTATGTATTAAGTTCAACAGAGGAAACACAAACCAAAAAAAAAAAAAAATACCCTCCAGTCTTTACCCAGCTTTGTTGTAGGAGAAATAGGGTTAAAAAATTACATTGAGTTACCTGGGTTTCAGAGTTTGACATAAATATTTTTTGTCTTCTTCTTTCTATTTCCTGTTTCTTGATAGACTACTACAATGAGTTAGAGAAAGGCCAGCCTTTAGATACAGTCCTCATAAGACTTCTCTCACTTAAGACATCGGTTACAAGTTCAGAGGTCCCCAGGGGTTTTTTCTTTCTTTGTTTATTTCATTATACAAGCATGATTGGTTGAATCAGCACCCTCCTGAATGAACTCAGTCTCCAGCCTCCCTCTTCTCCCAAAAGGTAAGGCTGATATCATGTGGCTGAAAGCCCAAACCCCCAAATCACATGCTTGGTCTTTCTAGCATAGACAGCCTCCCCCTGAGTCCTCTCATTGGCGTTCACTATCAGGTCAGGTGCAGTCTGAGGAATCCACTATAAATAGCAAAGACACTCCTATCACTCTGGAATGTCCAAGTGTTAGAGATTGTCTTCCAGGAGCAGGGACAAAGGTCAGACCTCTCGTTGAGTCAATTTAATTCTTTACTATATAGTAACTCCCTAAAAACTTATATGAAACGTATTCAAAAGGTATAAATCACTCATAGTGGATAGCAGGCTCAATTATAATACATAGCACAATAAAAGATTTTGATAAATGTCAAACATCTAATGAAGAAAGTGAATGGTTCCATTGCTTAAGTAGGGCTCTATGAGGAGGAAACAACCTGCTGAGGCTGACTATAAACTGGGCTTTTTAAACAGAGTCAAACCTGATCCTTTAGCATTGACCTCCCAGATTAGTTGAAATGAATGAGGGTAGTAGAAGAAAGAAGCATGTATTGTTACCTTGAAACCAAATGGTTGGAGGTGATAAAACCCTCCTAATATATCCAAGGACTCTCCTTTTTTTCTGGCAAAACACAAGTACAAAACATAAAAAATCAAATTATGTGTCCCTTGTGAATTCCAAATGTTCCCTGCTAGGTCTTGAAAAGTGCAGTCTCATAGCCTTGCCCTGTGCCAAGGCTAGGGTGAGGCTCCCTGGACCATCCATCACAGCCTCTCCTTCATGGCCTTTTCACTGTTTGGTGAGCCCACAGAAGGAATATAAAATTCTTGTGATGGCAGATGTTCAAATTAGAATGCTTTTGTGAAAAATTGTAGCAGCTCTGAGACATGTTCCTCTAAAGATTTCAAAGAGCATATTCTTTCCATGTGCTTGTTTTAAAAGAAACATAATGATCCTTCAGCCTTGTTTCCCTAGATTCATTTCCTTTCCTCAAGATTTCCAAAATTTCAGTCCAACTAGATTGATATAATGTGCCTGAAACTCTGCAAAGAGTAGTAGGGAGACTCATAGAAAAAGGATAAGTATTCCCCACCCTCAGAGAGTTTATAATCCATCTCAGAAGATAATACTAACATATTTAGATCCTTTAAATAAGAAAACAATGTGACATTTAAGTCAGTATTTCAAACTCTTAGACTCAGGCAATTCTTTTGCCTTCACCTCCTGAAGTGCTGGAATTATGGGCGGAGCCACAGTCCCCAGCCATTTAAGTCAGTTTCAAGAAAAAATAGTTAACATAATGAGTACCTTAAGAATTCAAGGTAAAGAAAAATTGAGGCATGACTGAATATGAAGGAAGTCTTCTCAAAAGATGTGAAAGAAGTTAAGTTAGGCTTTGAGAAAAAATAGGAATTTTAGGCCACAGTGAATGGGGAAGGGAGAGACATTCCAGAAGGAAAAGCTAGCATATGAGAAGGTATAGGCATAGGAGACAGAAAAATGTTTATCTAGGGAAGTTTCTTTTGTGGAGGGGAATGGGGGGTAAGGAATGGCCTCATAGAGAAATAAAAAGCATCATCGCTGCTTCTGCCCCTGGCCCTGTCCCTGAGAACATTGAAGTCTATAGTTTTTTTAAAAATATATTCGGATTAGAGATAGAGGATTTATAACTAGTTGTCTTATTACTAAAATGGACCTGCAAATGCTTACGTGACAGAAAAACTATGGGAAAATATTGGAATAGCTATTTGAATAGGACTATAGCCTCCATTCTATTATGGAGGAAAATTATTTCTTAGGGAACTATATTTCTTAATTACATGTTAGCTCAAAAGATACTTTTCTGACCCCAGGTTCCTGTTCTGAAATATAATACTGGGTGAAATTCAAACCATAAACAGGTATTCACAAGGCAAACAGCATGAGAGGAAAACAACTTACAAGGAGAATTCTATTTTAACAAATGTCCTTGGAAGTTCCAGCCACACTGGGTACAGGCCAATAACTCCAACTAACATTATTTTGTTGTTACAAGTCTGAGAGGGCAGGAGAATACACTGGGTGGTAGAATTGGGATCCAGAGCAAAATACGACATTACATGATGGTTCAAAACCAACCACAAGCATTTTAACAGGAGTAAACTCAATGCTCAAGTGTACAATGTAAGAAATATGTCTTGATATCATAGGTTGAAATAGAAAAACCTAAAAGTCATAAATATAATATGGTTGTACCTAGAGAACAAAAGCAAACTTGGGCTGTGTTAAAAGCAGGTCAATATCCAGAGACAGGGAAGAGATTGTCTCATCTGTTCTGCACGAGTAGCATCATGTGGGTTCACCACACACTTCAAATAGGGGCACAGAGATCCAGAGGTGAGTAAAGAGCAGTCTATGAGCCTTTGCCTGAAAAAAAAAATCAACCTAGGGAAAAGAGGAACATAATTATTGACTTCAATATCTGTGCTAAGCAGGTGGGATTAGACTAGTTCTCTACTGTGCAGTTCCCAAACTCTCCAAACCAAAAATCAAGACACAAATAGTTTTAGGGCCACTTCTAAGTGTAACAGTTAACTTAGGATATATGGATTGAATACTGAGAGCTGAAAGTTTCCATGACCCTGTAATAGCTTATAAAATAGCAAATATTTTAAATCAGATATTATGTTCTAGAAAATCTGGGGCTTATAGTCATAGAATACAATTATAATGAATGAATAGAAATTCTAGGATAATAAACTCCAGCTCAGTATGAGAGAAAATACTTTAACAGAAAGAGTAATACAAAAACCAAATGCTCTACCTCATGGGGTAGAGATTTTTGCAATAAATATTTTTGTGAACTTGCTGAGTAACAACCATTATCCTGCCCTAAATTCATTCAGGGCCTATAGTGGAAGCTAAGCAAGGAAATAGGCAACTACAATACTCAAGGTTAAAAAAAAAAGAAAAGTGTAATAGAGATAAGAAAAAAATGTTGAACAGGAGGCTGCATAGTGAAGGGTGGGGAAAGAGATGCTTGACTTTAATGTCGAGGTTTGGTTGCAATATAAAAATTTATTAGACTGGAGACACCTAGGAATCAGAGACATAAGTGGAGAGGGCATTGTCATAATGTAGGAACGATACAGCAATGGCTTGAGCTAGAGCAGAGGTAGGGGCGTTAAAGAGTAATTAATATTAAAGAACCATTAAAGAAGCAGAATAGACAGGATTTGAATTGGGTGTCAATGATAGCTGGGTTTTCTTGAAAGATGGTAGCTCCATTCGGCCAAAGAACAGACAACAAGGACTTTTGCCAAATATGAATTTAATCCTGGACAGGTTGAATATGAAAAGTCTGAATAAACAAGCATGTGTAGCTGTGCAAGCAGTTGAATATGTGGGTCTAGTAGTTAAATAAAAAAAGAAATAACTAAAAGACAAAGTTGAGGATATCTCATAGGAGGTAAATTAAAAAGACATATCAACAAGGAATTCTTCATTTTGGATGTTTGACCTCTTAGATCTAGTTATTAAATTCTTAATAAACAGAGAAAATACAGGGTGGTTGGAGGAATTGTCAAAGAAAAAAATATGAGAGTATTTCTGAAGGAAACAAATTTCCAGATTAAGAAGTCCAAAGGCCTGATACAATGCTGAAAAAGAAATTCACAGCATGACATGACTATAAATGTTAAAAATCCTGAGTATAAAGAAAATATTCTAAGAAGAAAAAAACAAATGACATACAAAGAACTAGAAATAAGAATGGTATCAGACTTCTTAACAGCAACATTATAAATTAGAAGACAGTGAGGTGTGTCTTCAAACTAATCTGAGGAAAAAAATGCCTAACTTATAATTCTATACCCAGCCAAACTATGAATCAAGAGTGAAAACAGAGCTATTTCCTTATATGCAAGGTCTCAAAAAATATACTTCTTATGCATCCTTTCTCAGGAAACTTCCTGAGGATAAGCTGCTATAAAACAAAATAATTACTGCCAAAAAGAAAGAAGAAGATATGGGAGCCACATAACAATGGACACAGGATAAAGGAAGTCAATAGAATTCCCACTATAATAAGAAAGCAAATCCATGACAACAGCTGGGCAGCCATTTTATAGAGCAGCCAGTCCAGATTAAAGCAGAAAAGAAAAAGGCTCTGAGAGACAGATTTCCAGAAGAAAACAAAAGTGATAGATTTTCTGATAGGCTTATAGTATGGAAAATTGGATTGAGAATAATTTTATAGAGTTATTGAAAGATGTAGGAAGACTTAGCAAGAGACTGGAAGAAAGGTAAGTAAATTTAAAAACAAAACAAAAAGAACCAAAAGTTCAGGCATTCATAACATAGCTCTGGGCTCAGCATTGAGCAATGTTAACACAGTAGTTATGTTGACAGTTATTAATTATGAAAATAATGAATATAGATGTGATCAAATACATTATAAAATTATATTAAGAAGATATAAGGTGATGAAATATGTATAAGCAATGCATAATATCAGAAATCTATTTCTGTGTAATAAATCATCCCAAAACTTCGTTAAAACAACTGAAATCTGCTTATGAATCTAATCTGTAGCTTAACAATTTGGACTGGGCTCAGACAGTTCTTTACTCATATAGCTGCTGTTATCTGGGGGAATCCAGATGACCTCATGCTCATGTTTTGGGACTGGTGCTGGCTGTCTACTGGTAGGCTTAAGAATCTCAGCTAGGACACCTTGTCTGTGTTGCATTTATCTCATCACTCTTTAGTCAGTTAGATCGGGCTTGTTTACATGACAGCCTCAGAGCAGTGTTCCAAGAGCAGAGGTGAAAGGGCTCTTGAAGTCTTGGTTTAGAGGTTCCACAGGGTCATTTCCAGAATACTCTGTTGGTCAAAGGAAGTCATATGGCCAATCTAGATTGTAAGGATAGAAAAATAGATCCTACCTCTCGATAGGAGGAGCTACAAATGCATACTCTTTGGAAAGGGATATGCATACAGGGATGGGAGAATTTGTTGTAGCCACTTTTTCAAACATTCTACCATAATGATATGTAAGAACTAACTCTTTATTTTCTATAGTTGGAAATGAGTGTAATGTCTAATCTAGGAAAATAAACAAATCCATATGAAATTTGTAAATATGGTTAACAGAACAAACAGCTGAAGAGTTTAAAGTGGATGATTTTGAAGAAGGGGGTCTGGGTGAAGAAAGGCAGGACAGGTGACCGTTGTTCTTTCTTTTAAGCCATCTAGAACTTTTTGACTTTTAAAACTATGAAATTTGACTACTTTGAAAAGCAAAACAAAAGTAAAATATTTGCCTGTATTAGCAACTCTATTTCTGAATATATACCCCAAAGAACTAAAAGCAGAGACTCCAACAGATATAGCAATGTTTATAGTAGCATTATTCATACCAGCCAAAAGAGGAAACAACCCAAATATTCATCACACAGATGAGTGGATGAACAAAATCTGATATATACATATAATGGAATATTACTAAACCTTAAAAAAGAAGGAAATTCTGACACATGCTATAACATGGTTGAACCCTGAAGACATTATGCTAAGTGAAATAAGCCAGACACACAAGACAAAAAACAACTATTATATTATACCACTTGTATGAGGTACCTAGAGTAGTCAGAGTCACAGAAATAGAAAGTAGAATGGTGGTTGCCAGGGATTGGTGGGAAAGGGAGAATGGTGAGGCTGGAGTGCAGTGGCACGATCTTAGCTCACTGCAACCTCTGCCTCCCGGGTTCAAGCAATTCACCTGTCTCAGCCTCCTGAGCAGCTGGGATTACAGGTGTGTGCCACGCCTGGCTCATTTTTTTATTTTTTTGTAGTAGAGACAGGGTTCCACCATATTGGCCAGGCTGGTCTACAACTCCCGACCTCATGATTCACCCATCTCAGCCTCCCAAAGTGCCGGGATTACAGGCATGAGTTTTTTGTTTGTTTGTTCATCTGTTTGTTCATCTGTTTGTTTGTTTATGATGGAGTCTTACCTCCAGGTTCAAGTGATACTCCTGCCTCAGCCTCCCGAGTAGCTGAGACTACAGGCATGCACCACCACGCCCAGCTAATTTTTGTACTTTTAGTAGAAACAGGGTTTCACCATGTTGGCCAGGATGGTCTCGATCTCTTGACTTCAAGATCAGGCCACCTAGGCCTCCCAAAGTGCTGGGATTGCAGGCGTGAGCTACTGTGCCCAGCCTTGAGTTCTTTTTTAATGAGTACAGAGTTTCATTTTGAGAAGATAAAAGAGTTCTGAAAATAGTGGTGATGACTGCACAACATAACCACATGGAACCATCCACTTATAAATGATTAAATGGTAAATTTATTTTATATATATTTTACCACAATAAAAAAATAAATAAATAAGTGCTGCGGGAAAAAAAAATTTGGGGGCCACCAAGGGAAAGAAAGGTCGTTAATAAGAGAGTGGTTAATAAGAGAGGCATGAAGTTAAGGACTGGACTTTGTTTGTTTCCCTCTTTCTTTTTTTCTTCTTAAGAATAGAGACATCTTGAGTTTTTTATGCGCTAAGTGAAAAGAACCAGTATAAAGCTGAGATTTGACACAGCTGATGGAGGGATAACAGGGGAGAAGCGTCTGCTAACGGAGTATCAGGGCAATTGAGGTTTGCCTACCCTGGTGTGTGCTAAAGACAGTTTGAGTAAGCCCTTGGTGAGCGGCCACAGACTGCAGCAATGACTCCCTTCCACTCCTGAGAGCTTTGCAAAATCATAGATGCCTCACAAAATCCTAGGGAGTAAAATATGTCACCTGACAGGAGCATTCACCAATCTCTTACCATTTATGCATTTATCACTCAGTCTGCTTGCTCAACTAGTTGGAGGAAAGAGTATTTTTTTAGATTGTATGGTCAAAATATTGGATATCCGTTTTAATAGGAAACTTGACTGCATTCATTGTTGCTGTTTTTCTAAAGAGTGGACTGTAAGACTTCCCTTATTTTCTAGGATGGTTTAAAGAGCTAACTCTCTGGCCATCATGGGAAAAGGACCAGTTTTGAATGGTTTTAAGCTTTTGGCTTCCAGAGTCATCAGAGTCCATTGCAAATGAATAACAGGAGAATCGGTTTAGGGGATGAGGAGGTGAAAGAAGAAAAGAGGAGTGTCTCTGAGATAAATCAAAAGAGAGATGAGATTTTTTCCAAACTAAAAAGAGGTCACAGGTCTTAGTGAATCTTGCTCAGTCATCACCTAACTAGCCCATTCCCTTGGCCTCTATCCATAACAGTACCTAATTTCTAAGAGTGATATGACCTTTGACACCATATGGAGCTGTGGAGAGAAAGGAAAATTGAGTGTTCTAGAGACCTGGTCTGAGATAGAGGTGGCACCCATACTACCTAGCTTGAAATACTAGGCTAATATGAAACAGTTTCAATAAAATTTGATATACTTTGCAAAATGTGATGTTACTGATTTAGGAGAAGAAAGATGATGATAACATATATAAAATCACCAAACATTTTTATTCTATTGAAAAAGCAAAACTTTGCACCAGGTTTGATATGAGAGAGTTGGCAAAACGTCTTCAAACTGTGACCCTTCCTCAGAAATATAAACCATATCATTTTATAAATAAAGAATAATAAGAAAATACTGCTATTATGCTTCTTTTTCAGTCACACTGACAGCCACATTCATCTATATTCTTAACAGCAAATGTAATTATGAAGAGTGTGAAACAAAAGAAACAACTATTTAGATGCCATGTTTTCCAGCTTTTTTCTGTGGGCACCGACTTATGCCTCAGAAAACCTTATATTTCCTGGTTTCCCTTATCCGGAAATTCTAGTGACAGCCTTAGCCTCTGACCCAGTGAGGGTCTGATTCAAGATCACTGTGGCAGGATTCAAGGTCTTGCAATCTGTGTGTTTCCATGACAACCAGGCACCATTACAGAGTCTGCCTCTTCAAGAGACATTTTACAGCTTTTTTTTCTGGAGGGAAGGGAAAGGAAAGCAAGGAGGAGAAAGATAGTCAGGTGAGGAAAATAAGGGGGAAACGAAGTAAGAAAAGAGAAAACATGATACTAGGATGAAGGTGAAAATCCATTAAATACGGAGATAGCACATCAAACAGCCTAAAAAGTACATACATTTTATTCACAATCAGAAAGACTTGAGGGAACTTTGATGATTTTTTTTTCTTTCTCTATTTCTCTCTTTTTTCATCCTGAAGTTCCCAGCACCCTGGCTTTTCTCAATGTATTATCTGCAAGAAAGTTCCTCCTGGACTTTCAATCAACCAGCACTGTCAAGTTTTTCCCTTTCCTTTTTACATTTACTACATAAAAATGAGCAGGGGGTCAACTGCCACTGGAGGAAATCACTAATCATTACAAAACTCAAATTGCAGCCCCCTGGTGTATGAAAAATTGCTTTTTTACTGCAGCCAAACATATACTGGGTTCATCCAGAATTTTACTACGAAAGGGAGCACAGATATAGAAAAAGGAGCACAGCAGAAAATTCATGAGACTAGAATGGATCTTCAAGATGCTGCAGAAACAACAACAATACACACACACACACACACACACACACACACACACACACACACACACACGAGTTTGTTCTCTGAGCAGTTTCCCTTCTGTCACTTGACAATACCCACTCTCCCTCCCTTTTGATTTATTAAAAGTGACATTGCATTGCTCCTAAGTTCTTTAGTTATTCCTTTCCACTTACAGGCAATTATTTTGAAAATTATAAAAATTGCAATAAAATATTACTCAATTCTTGAAAATCTTTTACATCCCTGCTGGAAGAAGGACAGAATAGAGAGGGAAAAGTCATACCAGCATTTTTTTTTTCCGGAAAAAAATCTGTGCTCATCAATGTGAGGAGAGAAATACATTTCATAATAGTTAATATTCTCTTCAACTGCATCTCTTTAAATTTCCAAAGGAACTGTGAGATAGTTTTCAGCAGACTTGTGTTTGGATTTTACAAAGAAATCTGAGGACATCTAATTTAATGATAAAAGCAAACAATTTAGGACCAAATTAACTGGTTATTTTACGCTCTACCCCTCTGCTTCTCTCAGTCATACAGAAATGCTAAAAGAAATGTGAGAAAGACAAAGAAGAGTGTTGAGTAGATTCGCCCCCACACACAGCTTGCACACAGCAGACTGGAGAAAGTGCTGCATCCTACAGGGAGAATATGCGAGGCAGGAGGAGATGAGGGTGAAGAAGAGAGGAAAGCAAGTCCAAGGAGAGTCTGACAAGGGTGGGAAGTTGAAATATGCAGAGAGAAGGTGAGAGAGAGATGGTAAAGGCAGAGGTAGGTGGACAAGAAAAAGAACAGGAATTTTTTTAAGAGAGGAAAGTGGAGAAGCAGAGAGGACAAACAAAGGGAGCAAGCATAAATGACAGCAACAAAGCAAATAATAGTACCATAAAGAAACAGAAAGAATTGGTCAAAGGAGGAATGGTGGTATTGAGAGGATGATAGTAAACCTCTGACACATCCGTGCCTTCCAGGAAGACCTTGCTCTCATCTAAAATGGCAGCCATTGAAGCCTTCCTGCTCTGGGTTCCTTTGAATTCTTGAGCCAGTGTCCCTGAGGATGATCTGATTAATGAATTGTGGCAGGACCTCATTGCATCTTAATGATTTAGGATTTTCCTTTCACTTCCTGCCTGTGGTTATGGATCTTTTATCTGCTTTATCTGTGAAGCCTAATGAATTCCTGTTAAGTCTGTATAGCAGCTGTCCTTTCCACTTAAATCTTCCCCCGATCCTATTTACCAAGTTTACAGTTCAGAGTGTTACATGCTAAATTGTTTGTGTTTTTACAACCATCACTAAATGCTGACTCTAGAAAGTGGTTAAGTTGCCAAGAGGAGAATCCTTGGGCAAGGAATAAGTAGAGCCTGATAGGTAGTGCGTCCTTCCTTCTTCCATCTGCTATGTCTGCTGTCCTGGGTGTAGAGATTAAATGTGCACTGAAGGGTCCTCCTAGGACCTCTGCTTTCCTAAGATCTGAAAGGAGAGAGGTTAAATGAAATGGATTGGCAGTCAATAGACCTAAATTCTGTTCCAGATTTGCCCTGACCAATCAGGTGAGCTAGCACATGTTGTGTAAGCTCTCTAAGCTGCAGTCTTCTCATCTGTAAATTGGGATCAGTATATCTCCCTCTTCTACAGCTAAGTTGGGAGAGAAACATGGTACAATTAGGGAATAATAAAAAAGGTGATGTGATTGCTGCACAGACGGTGATACTAAGGGACTGAAGATAAAGATGAACGGGTAAGCTGGTGCCAGATAAAAGATGTCTTGAATCTCTCTATGCTTCTAAGTTCCCCACCTGTAAAGTGAGTAGAAATTATGCCATCCCTTGGATGTATAAAAAGTGCTAAGAAATCCAGAAGGGCTATGTCCCTGCCCTAATTACCAACACCCTCCTGCAACCCTGGTCATTCAGTGTCTTGTCTCCTGAATTCCCCCAGCTCTGCATGTACACCTATCTCTGTTATGGCTTAAGCAGTCCCGAGGAAATCACTGGCTGCTCACAGTGCTTCTCAGAACAGGATATTCAGAATCATTTTATCACGAGGTCCAGAATCCTTAGAGAAGTTTGCCAAATGTACCTCTGTCAAATAGTTTTACTATAAAAACAGAGGCCTGTTAAGACAAAACAGCAACATTTGGAAAGACTATGGTGTTTAGTGTGCTGCCTTCCCTGAGTTTCCTTCTGTCCTTGCCTTCAGAGATAATAAAGTTCTCAGGTTAGGAATTCCATCAATAGTGAAATTTTCAAACAGGAAAGATACTCTAATATATAGAGAATATTACACTGCTAACTCAAAAGATACTCTAATATATAGAGTATAACACAGTGCTAACTCAAATATCCTTCTAGTTCTGTGTGCTTGGATTCAAACTACTAAGTAAAATTTCAGTGACATCTGACCCCAAATATTTTGTTATTTACTTTTTAATTGTTAAAGCTAACACAGTCTCTGAAATACACAGAGGCCCACAAAAGAAAAAAATCCATTAATATAGAATAAAGGAATGAATGATTGAGCTAATTAACTAAAATGCAAATACCTGAAAGAATGGTAACTAGATAAGCATCTTTATTAGTCTTTAAAGACTTTTAAAAAAGTCTTTAAACTTTTTTAGGGGAAAAAATGAAGAGGAAATAAACAACAATCACTGAGTGTGCCCTATATGCTTAGTGCTATGCTAGACACATTACACATCTACTTATATAGGATTCATATGTTTAATCCTCACACCAACCCAGGACATAGTGACATCATGCTGATTTTATGTCTGGGGAGATGAGGCTGAGAGAAGTTATGTGACTTGCCTTGGGTCACAAAGTTGGTAGAAATGGGGAGAGTAGGAGGGTCCTAAGTGCTTAAAGAATGGCAAGGAAACACTGTGAAAAAGAATAATGGGCCCAGCAAGAAGCATCTAGATATCATCCAAAGATAAATTTTAATGGCTTAATAAATTTGGAGAACTGCCCTACAACTCAGTCTTTTACTTAGTTAATGCCATTTCCTCATTGATTCATTCATTCATTCATACTACAAATAGTTACTGAATTCCTACTACATTCAAGGCAGTGTGCCCACTATTGCAGGATGATTATCAAAACGGAAAATAAGGGACTCTGTTCTCCATGGGCTTACAGCCTAGCAGGGGAGAATATAGATGCATAGAATCCTGGTATTTTTAATGCGAGTAGATAATTATGCCTGCAGAGAAGAGCACAGATAAAGCCCTATGACCATTTGGAAGACAAAGAGACAGATTTTAAATAGTGAGGGTTAAGGAACACTTCCTAGAATAGATTGCCCAGAAGGATGGCCAGATTTTATATATGTAGAGAAAGGAAGGAAGGGCATTCTAAGTGGGGAAACAGAACCAACAAAAGCACAAAGTCAGGAGAACACAGAACATGTGTGAGGAGAGAGTGGTTTCATTTCGTCTTTATTTATATTCCAGAACTCTTTCACAAGTGCTAGATTGATCTTCTAACTGCATGCAAGATATCTCTTCTTAAAGTTTCCAGGACAATCTCAGATTTGGTACAACCAACACTGAAGTCACATGTTCTCTATGTTTGCTAATTATACTATCTTCTTCCCAGTCACCAAACTTGAAACCTCATTGTCACCTTTGACCCCTTCTCCTTTGTCCTTATTTCCAACCCAGTGCCAAGTCTTACTCATTGTCTCTCTTGCATCACTTTCTTTACCCAGGCCCCTCACCACAGTCTCCTGTACCATCTAGCCTTACGTCCTCCTTCATCCACTGCCATCAATTAAGTACTTTGGAAGCATAGCCCTGATCACGACTGTCCTCATTAACACTCTCGATTCATAGTTTACCACAAACCTTCATTGAACACTTGTCATGTGCCAGATACCATGCTAGCTATTATATTACCTTATCCAATGCTTATATCAATAGGAGAGGTAGGATTTTATCAGCTCCATTTTATGTAGGAACACTGGAAGGAGTTTTTTCTACTGTGGTACAGTATATCTGGGCATATCTGGAGGATGTGGGCCCAATCTACATTTTCAACCTCATATTCTGCTTTTTTCCTTTGTAGAGGAGGAAAATTATTTTTTTTCTTCAACCCATTGTAGGTTCATTGCCTGGAGCCCTTGTAACAAAAGACAGATTAACAAAAGAAAAACATACTAATGTATTTAACATGCATCTATGTGACACAGGAGCTTTTATTAGAAAATGAAGACCTGAAGAGGTGGTTAAAACTGCATGTGTTTATACTAGGTTTGATGAAGAGTGGAAAATTGTGAAGAAATAAAATAGAACAAAGGGATTATGAGGTAAGTGTAATAAACTGGGGGAAACAAAGAGGTTTGTTTTACCAGATTTCTCTTAGCAACCCTGCCTTGTCTTCAGGGATAAGTGAGCTTCTTTCCTCCATGCATAGGGAGGGCACCTCTCACATGAGGATCCCTGGAGAGAGTAGTACTCAGTTCAAAAGAACAAAGTATTTCAAGAAGGAAGAGGGTAGTGAGCAGGACCAAATGATCAAGAAGGAGAAGGAGTGGTTTGAGCAGAGGAGTTCATTGATCTTTTCAAGAGCACGTTTGGTGAGGAGTGAGAGAAGGAAGAGTAAATGAAGCAAGAGGGAATGAAAACAGCAGGAACAAGCTACTCTTCTGAGAGGTCTTGTAGTATGAGGGAAGGAAAACAAGAGGAGCCTTTTTGTCAAGGGAACGACGTTAGGATGCTGGAATCACCTGAGCACCTTCCCAGGCAGAAAGGGAAGAGGCAGGAGAAAGGAACAACTGAAGGCATAAGAAATAGGAACACTTGGCAGCTCTTTCCAAAAGATGCACCAGAAAATGAAGTTAAGGGGAGAACTACCCTACACCATTTAACTTGGAAACACTTCCTTTTTTGGAAAATACATATTTCTTAAAACAGGGTATGCCATTGCTAAGAGGTTTGATGTCTTAGCAGGTGACTAAATGGCAGCATGGCCAAAAATTAGACAATGTATTTCTTCCAAGACCCCTGTGACCTGCCAGGATCTACCATCTCATGTGTAAGTTGACATTAAGTGCTTAATTTCAGTATACCTATAAGCTAATAAAGAATGACTAATGATAAGTTGCTTCAAAGGAGTCTTCATTTGAAGCACTTCTGTAAGGTCTTGTTAGAATGTGTGAAAATCCATGTGACCATCAGAGAAGGAACAAAAGACATGAATGAAACTACAAATATCTGAGTAAGAAAACTGGAAAGTGTTTATTGAGGAATCAGACTTGGAAATATCTACTCCCCATTCTTATTTAGAAAGGCAAAGATAAAACATACACGTGTTCCTGTTTAAATATTGCCAGTAACTTAATCACTTTAATCTTATTGTGGTACCACAAATGAGTATCTTAAATATTTGGAAATATTTGGGACTCCAGCTTTTATTAATTTAAATCCAGGTTTTTTTCATGTGGACATTTACTCTTAATCAGCCTCTACAAATGAGCCTGATTATCGTAAGTATTAATAATAATAAACTTGCTAATGACTCCTTTTCCCTTTTAAGTTACAGGATTAAGCATCACCATTTAATCATACTCATTAGCATTTTCTTGACTGGAGAACTAAATCAAATGCAAATGCAAGCTTATTTTCTATGCACAGCCATTCAAACTTGTCAACAATTTTTTCCATTCTTTTCTTGTTTTTCCACTTTTATGTGCATGCTAGAAAGCCACTTACTCTACTCTCCAAAGTGAACCGGGCTTATGTCAGATAATCATCAGGGGAGAGCGAGGGGCCAGAGCACCTGTACCACCATCATCATTAGTTACAGCAACAGCTGTTATTAAACACTCATAGGCTAGGCACTGTTTAGGAACTCCATGCACACTACATCTTGTATAAAACCTGTGGGGGAGATAACTCATAGGATTTCCATTTTGCAGATAAGGAAACTGAGATGTAGAGAGGTTAAGTAGCAAAGGTAGGGTTGTGTCTCTTGGTTTCCAAAGTTGGTACTCTCAGTCACTGGACTGTCAACTAATCCATAAAATACTCACATAACTTTGCAAGATCCCTGGCTGTACATACTTCAGAAAGTAAATGATCCAGGCCAAAAGGAATCTGGGACTAAATTAAGCCAAGAAAGTGGATGCCATTTTAAATCTACCCACAGTCATGTTGGGTATGAGGTGAAAGCACCAACCCCTGGGACCTAGAGGGATTGATCATCAATAGTTTGAGGCCTCAGAGGAAGTAGCCTCTACCTTCCCAGTCATTGACTGAGCCATAGACCAACCCAGGGGCCAAAGACAGATTAGGGAATATGCATGGACTGATAAAGCCAAGTTGCTAGGAGCAGAGTATTGAAACAAGTCCAGTGTTACCCTAGAGAAGAGACAGGGGACACAATATGTTAAAAGCCTAAGAGGGGCAATCAGTCCCAGGTAAGTGGTATAAAGGCTCTAAAACAATATGGTCCCAGATTTTCCTTTTCTGACCTTATCAAATGTCTCCTGCTCCAGTCTGCCCATTCTTCCCTCCATTCTGGCCCCTGCCCAAGGCACAGCTTTACACACCTGTGACTCCCAATCATGTTCAGGCCATTTATCATTTCCCAGCTTCAACACCTTTGACTATATACCAGATCTAGCTCTGCTACCTCTACTCCTGATCCCTTGGACAAGATGACCCTTTATTTTGTTGCCCCTAAAGGATGCAAAATTGTCAGATCCCAGTTTCCTCTGGGAGTAAATCCCAGGATTCAGTTTGGCGAGATATTTATACACGGTTACCTTTAAGTTAAGCCTAATTTAAAATCAAAACCTCAAAAAGCAACAGAAGACAGCAACCAGGCTTTTTCAACTTTTCATAGGCGTTAGCAAATAACTTTAGGCTTGAAAGTAGAAAGGAGTTGCAAAGTTGGGTTAACTTACCAAAGTCAATTGATGTAATATACGATAAAGTATAAAAACTTTATATGATAAAGTATAAAAACCAAGTGATCATATCAATACATGCAGAAAAAGTATTTGACAAAATCCAACACCTTTAATGGTAAAATAATTTCAAAATCAAGTAATCACGATAGTGTAGTACTGACATAAGGACAGGTGTATGGGTCGATGGAATAAAACTGAGGGTCTAGAAATAAACAAACACGTTTATGAACAAATGATTTTATACATGTGTAACAAGACAATTCAGTGGGGAAAAAATGGTCTTTCAAGAAATGGTACTAAGACAACTGGATACCAACTTGGACCCCTACCTCATACCATCCACAAAAACTAATTCAAAGTAGATCGTAAACCTAAATATAGGAGACAAAACTGTAATGCCACTGGAAGAAAACATAGGAGTAAATCTCTGTAACTTTGGGAGCTGGGCACAGTAGCATGTACTTGTGGTCCTAGCTACCCAGGAAGCTAAGGCCAGAGGATCAATCGAGTCTAGGAGTAGGAGACTGCAGTGAGCTATGACCATGCCACTGCACTCCAGCCTGGGTGGCAGAGCAAGACCCTGTCCCTAGAAAAAAATAAGAAATCTTCGTAACTTTGGGTTAGGCAATGGTTTCTAAGATATGACACAAAAAGTACAAGCAATCAAAGAAAATATTGATAAATTAGACATCAGCAAAATTAAAAATCTTTGTGCACCAAATGGTACCATCAAGAAAGTGAAAAGATAACCTACAGCATCTAAAAAACATTTGCAGATTACATATCTGACAAGATACTTGTATCTAGAATATATAAAGAACACTTACAACTCCCCAGTAAACAGACAAATGACTCAATTTAAAAATGGTCAAAGGGGGCCAGGCACTGTGGCTCTCACCTATAATCCCAGACTTTGGGAGGCTGAGGTGGATGTCTTAAACTTAGGAGTTTGAAGAGGCCAGTCTGGGCAACATAGTGAAACCCCATGTCTACAAAAAAAAAAAAATTAACATCAGCTAGGCATGGTGGTGTGAGCCTGTGGTTCAGGCTACTTGATAGGCTGAGGTGGGAAGGATCACTTGAGCCTGAAAGTTTGAGGCTGCAGTGAACCATGATTACATCATTGTACTCCAGCCTGGGTGCTAGAGTGAGACCCTATCTCAAATCTTAAAAAAAAATTGGGCAAAGGATTTGAATCAACGTTTCTCCAAAGAAGACATATAAATGGCCAATAAGTACATAAAAAGATGTTCAACATTATTAATCATTACTGAAAGGCAAATCAAAACCTTGAGATGCCACTTGAGATGCCACTTCACACCCACTAGGATGGTTATAATGAAAAGGAGAGACAATGAGAAGTACTGCTGAGGATGTGGAGGAACTGGAACCCTCATACATGACTGGGGGACTATAAACTAGTACAACCATGTTGGAAAACAGTTGGACAGTTCCTCAGACTATTAAGAATATTGTTACCATAGCAGTTCTACTCCTAGATATATACTCAAGAGAAATGAAAACTTACATTCATTTAAAAGTTTGTATACAAATGTTCATAGCAGCATTACTTGTAATAATCAAAAAGTAGAAACAAACCAAATCTCAACTGAATGATGAACAGATAAACAAAATAAAATATATCCATAAAACATAATCCAGCAATACAAAAGAATAAAGTACTACCACATGCTATGACATGGAGAAACTTGCAAATAGTATGCTATGTGAAGAAAAGCCAGACACACACGAAAATACACATACTATATGATTCCATTTATCTGAAATGTCCAGAATAAGCAAATCCATTAAAACAGAACATAGTGTATTGCCTAGGGATAGATCAGGAGAGTGAGGGGAGAGAGCAAGAAGAAAGAGTAAGTGCTAATGTACATAGAGTTTCTTCTGGGGGGTTCTTAAAATTGTTCTAAAATTAGATCGTGACAATAGTTTTTCCTTGAGTTTTTAATTTAGAACAAAAAAACACAAAGTGTTGATGAAAACCTAAGAAAAGTAGTTGATGGCATGCCCAAGTTCAGGTTTCTTAACCACACTGAAGAGCAGGAACCTGGTAAAATATGTAAAAATAAGTCTACTTTTTTTCATTTATGTTCCATATAAACTTAGATGGATCTACTCTACATAGACATATGCTTTCAAAAATTTACAGGATAACAAACAAATGTAGCTTACTATAGGACAAAACCTGTACATTATTTCCTCATTAATAACTTATCCCTGGTTCCATGTGCCTGCACAAGTATAAATAAACAACATGAAAAAAAATGGAAACTTTTCATGTGTTCTGAATACCCATGGATAAATCCATCTGAATGTATCTGAAGAGCTGATAAAAGAGCCACCAGGCTGTCCTGAGAGTGGTGACATGCTAGAGAAGGCTCTTTTCACCTCTTAAGAGCCAATCATGCTCCTCTCATCCACACTCTACATTCAATGACATCATGTGAGTAGCTTGAGATCAGCCATAGTTTTAGAATGACAACCACTTTCTCAGCTTAATTTAGTCCAAGATGTCTTATGGCTTGAGCGATTTCCTTTCTGAACACCTTTCAGTAAAGGAACTTATGAACTAATGTGTTTTATGAGCAGTCCAGTGATTAAAATCACCTGCTTTGGAGTCAGAGAGACAGAGGCTCTAGTCCTGTCTGGCCCTGTCATTTCCAAGTTACTTAACCTCTTTGCCAGAAAGCTTTACCAGCACAGCACTGGCAGCTTCCAAGGAAGTGTCACTTTTTAATGGCATCATGGCTCACAGGTCGACTTAAAGACCATGGATGAGGACCTGAGAAATAGGCCATTTTGAAGACAAAGAGTGTCTGTCACTCAAAATTGTCCTCCAGCAGAGAGTGAGTCTAGATAACAAGGGGCTATAATGAAGAGCAGATGCTTCTTAAAGACTCCTGAGCCACATGGAACAAGAGCCCAGGGTATCCCTGAGGTTCCTTTACCAGCAGGCAGCTAGCAGAAGCTAGGGCAAGTTGTAGAGCACTCTGCAGAATCAAGTGGACCCTGCCCAAGCTGGATTTGGACTAGCTCACGTTTGGAATAAATGGAAAGAAAAATGAGACAGCCATTTGTGGACCTGTGAATTAGCTTGCACACACACATTATTTATTAACATGAACAACCTGCTTCAAGGGTCTGATAGTTTATTCTTATTCTTTGTGATCCCTGATGACTCTTCTCCAAAGCCCAAGAGACTTAAATTCTTAGGTCAGGTGGATGACTTTTTATTTATTTACTTATTTTTTTAGATACCCAATTCTCTTTTATTGAGGCCTTTCTGGGCTAGGTCACATGTCTTCACTGGAAGGCTTATTTATTGGTGATGCTTCCTGAGTCCTGGGAATTCGTCACATCAGGCAGCATTGGCAGGCTAAGGAAGGGCTTGATGTGCACGGCCTAAAAGGAGTCTTTGACCCGACCTGGAAAGCCAGCCACACTGTAGCTGTGGTCTGTGGCTGGGGAAGCCAAACTCATGCATCGTCTTGCCATCACCAGGAGCTGGTCACCCTTGTACGGTGGTTGCTAGTCAGGCAGCAATTTCAGGATGCCTTCAAAAACGTGCTTCAGCTAAAACATGGTGCTTGACTCATTGACGTCTGTGAAGATGGTGGTCATGACCCCAGCCCAACCCTACTTTTTTATTTTTTAATAACAGCTTTATTGAGGCATAATTCACATATCATACAATTCACCCTTTTAAAGTGTATAATTTGGTAGGTTTTAGCATATTCACAGTTATACGACCATTATCACTATGTAATTTAGAACATTTTCATCACCCTAAAAAGAAACCACACACATAGGCAGTTACTACCCATTTCTCCCTCCTCCAGTCCCTGACAACTACTAACCTACTTTTTGTCTTCATGGATTCGCCTATTCTGAACATTTCATAAAAATAGAAAAATTCAACATATGTCCTTTTGCAACTAGCTTTTCTCGTTTAGCATAATGTTTTAAAGGTTCATCTATGCTGGAGCATGTATCAGTACTTCATTCCTTTTTATCGAAAAATCATGTTCCATTACATGGATATACTACAAACTGTTTATCATTTGTCAATTGATAGACATTTGAGTTGTTTCCACTTTTTAGCTATTATAAATAATCTCCTGTGGACATTCGTGTACAAGTTGGTGCCCAACTCTTTAGGCATTTGAATCTCTCCTGGCTGTGCTCCTGGGCAGATGAATGGACCTGCAATAACAAAGGCTCCAAAAGCACTTTCTTCTCCACTCTGTACTTTTTCAAGAAAACAGGTTCATGCTCTTTGCTGGTCTCCTTGCCTTTAAGCATTCTCCAAGTCTAGTTCTCCACACATTTTTACATCAAGAGCTTTGGCTAACACTCAAAGCCTATAAGCCCCTGTCTCTTCACACTACTAATCTCGACCTTCATTCACTCTCTATCAGGAGTCACCTTGCAAATCTCTCTGCTGTCTTATGCCCTCCTCTTCATGTATCTGGCAAACATTACTGAATTCCTAGGCACAGTGCTGGGCACTGGAGACATCAAGAGATGACTGGAAAAGATCACTGGCCTTGAGTTCATTTTCTGGATCTGAGTGGAATAGGGGGGTGGGTGGTATGGGAGAGGGTGAATAGACATATTAACACAGAACAAATAAGTAATATACAAAAATGGACTCCAGTCCTATTGGTGATTCAGCCAACCCTCTTAGAGTCTTTTTCTCACTCCAGATGAAGTTTTTGATGAAACTTTTTTTGGCACAGGATTTTTATAACTGACATTTTGTGAACTCTTTTTTATTATTATTTTTTTTGGCGCAAAAAGAAGTAAGCAAGTAAGCAAGCCCCATTTGCCCCAAGCAGTGCTGAGGCTGGAAAGTGGGAGGCATTCTCAGATTGCCATGAACAGCCACATCTGCATGTTGTCAGGATTATCAAAATTGCCATGACAGTGACCCAAGGGTTCTTCCTCAGATAAACTCTGCAAATACTCAGCGGATTTCAGCCAGACTCAACTGCATGCCCTTGAGGTTTGCAGTTTGCGTGCTGTAAAAAAGCTGGAAATGAGGGTGGGAGGGTATAAGGAGGAGGTAGGATGTGACGCAAAAGGGAAGAGGCCAGCTGAGGCTGCACAACCTTGGAATAATGTTCAGCTCAAATATGAAGAGAGCTCACTTGACATCCTAACTTTGTCTTTCTTCAGAAACGCTGAGATAGGCACTGTTAAGTGTCTAAAAGTCTCAGAACTCTTCCCCATCTATTGACCGGAGGAGGGTGGACCTGTGAAGAGGGAAGTTATGTATAGAGTTTTTTCTCCAGAGAGTCTTCCTTAGACCCTATACCTAGGGCTTGGCCCCTGACAAACTGTGATGTCATTACATTTAGTCTTCAGAGTCCTGGCCTCCAGCTTCTTGATTCTCCTAGCCTCACTTTCAGCCCTGATTCAAATTGGAGATCAGTTCCTCTCATTGTACAGTTGAACACACTTAGGCGCAGAACATGAAGAGACTGGATACTCCACTTGGAGATATTGTAGATGAAATGCTTTCATCAAAAGAAGGTTGGACAAGATGATCCCTAATTTTATTCCATACAAAGTTTCTATAATTCTAAGACTTACCCGAAGGAACCCAGCTATTTCGAGGCAAAGTTTGGACGAGACCCCAGGTCTCTCCCCTCCCAATCTAGAAGCCACTGGAGGATGAGCCCTAGTACATCTTTTGTGATGAGCCTATCATCGATTTGGATTTTTAGCTCAGCTCTTAAACATTTGTTAAGCACCGTGAAAACATTATCTTCACAATTTTCATGAGAAGGAGGAGGTACATGGAGGAGTGAAAGGGGAATAGAACAAGAAGATATACAGAACTCCCTTTTCATAACTGATACTTTCTTTAAAAGCTGAAAACACAATCACATTCTACAAACCAAATTCCATTTCTTCTCTTTTTTTTATTGTACTTGAGGTTCTGGGGTACATGTGCAGATCATGCATGATTGTTGCATAGGTACATACATGGCCCAGTGGTTTGCTACCTCCATCCCCCTGTCACCTATATCTGGCATTTCTCCCCACGTTATCCCTCCCCAACCTCCCCCCCCTCACTGCCCCTCCCTTAGCTGCCCCCCAACAGACCCCAGTGTGTGATGCTCCCCCCCCTGTGCTCATGTGTTCTCATTGTTCAGCACCTGCCTATGAGCAAGAACATGCAGTAACCAAATTCCATTTTCAAATGAAAGTTCAACTGCCCTCTAAATGGGTATTACTGTGAATTACTATAAAGGGGACAATCCTTTTATTGTAAAGCAAATGACCACTCCTTAATGTATTAATGTAGGATATTTAGATATTTGTGTTTGGTTTTGATTAAAGCTCTGCCCACATTCTTGTAGTCATTTTACTATAAAACTAAGAGTGAAACCAAGCTCCAAAAAGATATCATGTCTTGTCCAAGAACACCCTGAGACTAACTCCACACTATCATGACTCGAATCCCTTCCCTACTCACATAATTTCACAGTCTGGATCTCTAAGGAACCAAGGGACTTCATCTAATCTCTTCACTTTGCCTACATCAGAGCCAAGAACTCCAAGTTGGGCATATCTTGAGATTTTTTTTTAAGCAAGGCTTTCAAACAACCTTGTGCTGGATACTGGCATGGAAGCAGAGGCTCACATCCCTGACATACAAAGTCACTCTGAGTCCCCTAATTCCACAGCAATTCCCTGCCTGCTGGGTCTTATTGCTCCTCTGACATTGACCTGGACAAGTGCTGTATACTTGGGAAGACAGGGGAAAGGGTGAGCACAAAAACATCTTGGAGCACATTACCCACTTGCTTGATTTCTGCAGGCTGTTCCAGTGGCCTGACTCCCTATTCTGGATGGGGGACTCTTGAACCACAGGCTCACAAAGCATGTGCTCCCTGGGAAGTGGTGAGCTACAGAAATAAACTGCTCCTTTCCTTAAAACAATCAGCCCTGCAAACTCACTCTTAGTAAAACAAAAGACATTAAATTCTTGTTTTTCTTTTTTTCTCTCACTTCCCTTTAATATGATAGCAGCTGAACTCACTGCTCATTGATCCAGCCACTTATTTTCCAGTTAGGTACAAGTGGTAGCTCTTAAGTTGTTATCAGACCCTGATGGATTATCTCTGGTAAGGATCTAACTTCCTCCTAGCTATTTGAATCTTCTGTCTCCAAGTAGACTACATGTTCTCAGAAGACTGAGGCAGGACCTTATAAGTCTTTGCTTTACCCACAGAAAGTCTTGCTAATGTTCGGAGTAGAGTTGACACTCAGTAAACTCATTACTCTATGGATGATAATTTTTAAGTTCTTACAACCATTATGAATCTCAGTCTACAAACTGGGATATGCCAAAAATAATCTCCTTCTTTCTTGATTTTCATTAAATCAAATTACTTTCCATTTGAGTTCACATGCTCCTAGACTTGCAAGAATTTCAATGTCAGGCATTTATGGGAGTCTTCTTTCTCCTCAAGGTCTCCCTACAATCCAGGGGGCTTCCATGGTGCTCAGAAAATCAAGGCCTCTATTGTCCATCATAGTCATTGCTGGCAGCCTCATTAACCCAGCCCATGATAAACTCTGGTATCTCTCTGCTGATTTTTTTTTAAATGCCATTGGGAGCACAGGGGCCTAAGGTCAGGCCTCCCTAGGGTCACCGTTTGCCCTCTCTCTGAAATCTTGCCATCACTTTAGGCAAGCGGCTCTCACATTGCTGAGCCCGAGCCTCCTTACTTTCTCCTTCCGAGGCCTGGTGTCCTGCTAGACTCTGGGGAAAAGCATTCTCCCTCTCCTCTTGCTCTCAGTGGCACTCAGCAGTCTCTTCAGTGAGGTCACTAAGGCCCATTCAGTTGAGGAAATCTCTTACTGGATTGGCTTCCATAATTAGGAAGTCGATCTTCTTGCTAAAAGAATAAAGCAATCCTTTCCACCTTGGGGCAACAAGAGCAAAGGATGGAAAAGATCACATGTGGATAGAAAAGTAGAGAGACTCTATACAACCATCAGGTTCTTTGGTTGTAAGCATCTGAAACTTACTCTAAAGGAATACAGAAAAAATATATATTTATTGGGAGGAGAGAAGATTGGGTAATGTCCTATAAATGAAAAACCATCTGAACACTCAGTCCTCAAGAAGGATAGGAAAAAAGCAATTCCAAGAATTTCAGTCAGAATCTCACAGAAGAAAGAAGAATGACTCATCTCCAGCCACCTCTATCTACAAGTCATTCCACTGAAGACCAAAATCCCAGGAGAGCATCTTATAGAATGATCCAGGTAAGCACTCACCACCTCTTGGGTAGGGGAGTTGAAGGTCAAGGAGCACTTAGATCAATAGGTTAACTAAACACATTAAAAAGAGGACACAGCGTCCTCCCACACCAAAAAAGAACACAGCACTAATACCAAATGAAGAGGATACTGGGTAGGCAAAACAACTAATGCCTATCACAAACAGAAGGGAGCATTTCCAGGTAACAAGTTGCCAGGAGGAGAGCAAAAGCTCCTCAGCAATATTAATTATACTCGATGCTTAAAATGAACTTGAAGCATTTGCAGATGCAAATACCAAGAACTGACTGAAGAAAAGTGATATAAGGATTAATATAAAGAAATGACCAACCCCACAGAAGACTGTGTGGGAAGAGAAAATAAGCCATATCCTATATAACTCAGCTAAATGGGAAAGAAAACTGTGGAACAGATGAAAAAGAGGACTGTATTCATAAGAATAAAGATTTTTCTGTTATCTTGAAAGGAGCAACTTGAGATTTATTCAAGAATTCCACTTCAAAACCATATGTCATTGCTGTATAGAAGTATGTCTAGGCTAATGATGTAGTAAAATCTACATACTTCTCATAATAATGTGTGGGTTTAATTATCATTGACTATTTTTTTATGGTCTTCAAAGTCCCTGGTTAAAGAATTCTTCCCATTATTAAATATGGATACCTTAACTAGATATAATTCCAGGAAAGATTCTTAGCACCAAAGTAGGCAAAAACCAGGTAAGCTCTGCTGATTAGAGATGGTGTCTCAAGATTTATTTCTCTGTGTGTGTGTGTTTACTGCACATGGATTAAGTCTGAAATGCAGAATTTTAAAAACGAAACAGCAGCATTTCTCAAATAGGTATCCCACAAATTAGCTCTTTGAGATTCTCTTTGAGGAAAAAAAAAGAATGAAGTTTTCTAAGTTAACGGGAGTAGAAATTAGAGACAGAGTCTCCTATTAGAAGACCACTGAGGTAGTTCACTGGTAAGGACTGTGATAAGGAGAAGTGATTGTGGGGGCAGGTGAAGGAACAGCTAAGTGAGGCATCCATCCAGGAAGCAAAATCATCAAAAGAATGTCTAGTAGTGACTCAAAAACCTAGAAGTCATGACCCTTTGTTCTTCACCATAAGCTTATCTTTCCTCAAGAATAAGTAGTTCAGCAATGACATGGATAAATCTCACAATAATTATGCTGAGTGAACGAAGCCAGAAAAAAAAGTACATAATGTATGATTCCAATGATGTAAAATTCTAGACTATGCAAACTAATCCCAAGTGAGAGAAAGCAAATCAGTGGTTGACTGGGGCTGGGAAGCTGCGATGGGTGGCCCAATGAGAGCAGAATTACAAAAGGGCAGAAGGAATCTTTTGGGAGTGATGGATAGGTTCATTTTCTTGATTATAGTGATGGTTTTACATGTGGAGAAGTCAAAAATCATCAAACTGTATACTTTAAGTATGTACATGTCATTGTATATGAATTATACCTTTATACCTGATAAAACTGTGGAAGGAAGGAAAGAAGGAAGGAAGGGAAGGAGGGAGGGCAGGAAAGAAGGAAGGAAGGGAAGGAGGGAGGGCGGGAAAGAAGGAAGGAAGGAAGGAGGGAAGGAAGGAAGAGGGAGGGAGGGAGGGAAGGGAGGAAAGAAGGAAGGAAGAATATGTATTTCGTTGAATTTTACCTATAGCAGAGCTTTGCAACCACAGCACTACTGACATTTTCGACCAGATAATTCTTTGTTGTGGGACGGGAGCCATCCTGTGCATCTTAGGGTGTTTGGCAGCATCCCTGGCTCTACCCATTACATGCCAGTAGCACTACTCATCAGCAGTGATGACCAAAGATGACTCCAGACGTTGCCAAATATCCCCTTGTCAGTAGAAAAGCAAGATGCAGAGGGAGGGCGCTGGACAGCCGTGTGGCTCCTGATGGAATGCCACACCACTCCTCTTCTACAGCAAAGCCAGTACCGTAGAAGAGGAGGATGAAGCTGTGGCAAAGCAAAACTCAAAGGAAAAGAGAGAAGTATTTAAATAATAAGTCGAATTTGTTGGTATTTCCCAGAGTATTTTTAGTCATATTACCTTACTGGGTTTTTACAAAGTCCATGTGGGGGTGGGTGGGGGTAGATATTGCTCTCCTCATTTTTCAGATGTGGAAACCAAAACTTAGAAGGAGTATCCATCAGCCTCTGATTCTTGGGTCTCTGAGCACACTGTTAGACTTTCAAGTCTCACCAGTAAAGGAGGGTTAGATAATCCCTCACCAGGCTAAGACTTCTAGATAAAAGTTCTGAAGGAATGTGATTACGAATTCTTAATCTCTGATGGCAATCCAACAAGAAACAAGCTGTAACATTGCAAGTGAGGAATTTAAGAGGTTTGGCTTAAAGAAGTATTTCTGGGGTGAATCTCGTCAAAGAATGTATGATTGAGAGATGTTAAAGAAAATCCTCTTCTAGTGCTTAAAAATAGGAGATACTCGCTTCACTGGAATGATTTAAAGTCACTGATGGAGGGAAGGAGGATAAACAGGAGGCCATGTCCAGCCCCTTCCAGTACCATAATTGCTTGCACCAATAAAAGGAAGTAAGAGAATTCAGAAGTGAGGGATGGAAGATCATTTGAATTGAGAATCCAGCTTTAACCTCAGCACAAGTAAGAAGGGGCTAGATTTCAGCATTCCCAGCCTCTCCTTTCTGCACCCTTTGTCCTTCACAGATATTAAAACTCTTCGTTTAAAAAGACATAATCATTTACGTGTAATGTGATGGTCATGATGCCTCTCCTTTAACAAAGAAAAGCATTGCTCCCCAGAAAAAGAATCTCTGGCCTGGGAAGGAAGTAGAGAGAGATTTGGCAAAGGGGTCTTCATGAACCACATGGTGGTACCACATTGTCCAGCAACTCTTATAACCCCAGAAACCTCTTAGTCTTCATTGCAGGCTGATCACCAGCCAAGCAAATTCACAAGAGATTTCAATCACACCAACATTTTGGTTGGAAGTTAATTAGTTATCAGAATGTAGTAACTATCCGTTTGTGTGTGTCTGTGTGTGTGTGTGTGTGTGTGTGTGTGTGTGTGTGTGTGTGTGTGTAATACAATGATATTTTGATGGCCATGCTTGCATTTTGGAGTGTCTTTCTTCTAGAGAAGCTCAAGGAAAGTTTCATATGGGCTTTTAAATTTTGTAATCATCTATTTTAACAACTTTACAGTGAACTAGAAACAGAATCATGAAAAAAGACAAAATCCAGCCCTCCTTAACACAAAACCTAAGTGAGAATCAAGATGGTCTCTCCTTGCCTTAATATTGTAAGATATAAATTTTTCATAATTGCAGTCAACATGCCCATATTATTTTAAGGTTTTATTTCACTCGATATCATACAATCTATATTTTTTCATGTCCCTACTTCATTCACATATTTTTAAAAAGCAATGTGATATTGAAATTGTTAACACACCAGATTATTTAACCAACTTGCAACAGTTTGATCATTCACATTGTTTTTCACTGAAAGAAGAAAAAAGTCTCAATGGAAGTATTATAGTTCTCTTCTGTTATTTTGCTCATTCATTCATTCCTTCGTGGAACATGAAAGATGAAGCATCTTGAATCCTTGGCAGCATCTTACTGCTGTTGTAGCAATGCTAGACTACCTACCTCCTAGACCCTACTTATTTAAGCCACAATAGTCAATTTTCTGCTTTATGCAGCTAAAAGATATCCTAACTGACACACTACTGAGACATCTTTAGGTCTGCATCTCATTTCTCCTATCTTTGAAGGAGAGATAGCCCTCCTGCTTTTTTTTTTTTTTTTTTTTTTTTTTTTTTTTGAAAGAGTCTCGCTCTGTCACCAGGCACCAGGCTGGAGTGCAGTGGCATGATCTTGGCTCACTGCAACCTCCACCTCCCAGGTTCAAGCAATTCTCCTGCCTCAGCCTCCCGAGTAGCTGGGATTATAGGCACCTGCCACCACGCCCAGCTAATTTTTACATTTTTTGTAGAGATGGGGTTTCACCATGTTGGCCAGGATGGTCTCCATCTCTTGACCTCGTGATCACCTGCCTCAGCCTCCCAAAGTGCTGGGATTACAGGTGTGAGCCACCGTGCCCAGCTGCCCTCCTGGTTTTTGAATTAGCTTCCACATTGACCCCATTCCCTCTTCCACCTCCTCTTAGGCCATGTTCTTACAATCTTGTCTTTTCTTGTTTGCATACTCAGTCTTTCCCTCTACTCTGGCTCTTTTTCATGTTTACTAATAAAACTGCTAGGAACTTCCTAGCTGAAAAGAAAAAAAAAGTCCCTTTCCTTTGAAATATGTTTTAAAATACCAAGCACACCCCTAAGTTAATGCTCTCTTCCCTGTTTTCCCTTTACTACCAGACTCCTTCGCAGACTGGTCTAAATGTACTCACTCTTCTATATTTACTCAGTCTCTTTCAAGGTGGCTTTCACCCCATAACAGTGGAATCAGCAGTAAGTTCACCAATAACCACTCTCCTAATTAGCAAGCCACACAAGCTTTCTCAGCCTCCATCTTCCCCCGCCCTCCAGTCCCCTGGCTTTCTGCCTGTGACAATTCTGATCACCTTCTTCTCTTTTAAACTTTTTTTAAAAGTATGAACATACTACAGAAATGTTGAAGAAAATTATTTTAAATAAAATAATTTATTTAGTTATTA